>JADRCD010218578.1:0-61683 GCA_019843815.1 Montemys delectorum
TTTTTTTTTTTTTTTTTTTTAAGCATGTGGTGCCCTGAATGGGTTTATGCAATGATGGTAAACCATGATCCTGGAGCAGCCCTGGAAGGAGGGAGGGGATACTAGAAGAAGAAAGAGAAGATTTACATGTGGCTCCATGTGTTGCTTCTGATCTTGTGTTTTCTGAAAATGTACACACGTTTAACAATGCATCTATTTTTTTCATTAAAGATCTCATCCTGAAACCCTACCCACACAGACACTAAACACTTCAAATTTAAACACACTTGGTTTGTTGTGTATTTCTTTGATGTTGAGAAGAAGCTTTGAGACAAACAAGCATCAGATCGTCAAGGTTGGGGATCTGACTCTGCTTCAGGATTGGTTTCCACACACGTCAGGACATCTTGAGGACTTTCAGTCATCTACAGAGCTGCTCTGTCTCTACAGTAAGAAGAGGTAACTCAGGAAAGTGCATCTGTGTTGACTCAGAATTTGAAATGCATAAGGCTCATCTTGAGAGTTTATTTAAAAAAATAAAGACTTTTAGTTTAGTGCATCTTAAAGCGAGGGCTGAGATTCTTTGTGGATTCTGCATTCTTGACAGTTCTGATATTGGTTGCTTCGGGAAGTAAGTTGGACTACAAAGGGCCTAGATTTACTCAAGGTAAAACAAAAAGATTTTCATTAGAGCAGCTTTAGAAAGCATATCTTTGTCTTCATCCAGTCGTCCATATACATATCCATCCAATAAATGTTTGTCTATTGCTCGTGGCTAGGTCCTGTGGCAGACAGTGGGATTGCAGGGGGATATTATGGCCGATCTCATTTAGATCACCACCGAAGAGGCAGACATGAATGCAAACATTTTTCAAAATCATTCTGACCCAGATTCTTGAAATAGATCTTTCTTTCATGTCCTAAAAATCCTTATCTATTCTCTGGCTAAATTCCTTTCATCCTCTCATACCGAGGCTAGCTCAAAAGACATGATGCAGAGAAGGAAGGTCACCGGCAGTTTTGCCCTAAGAGAACCAAACCTACGCACCATGGCGCTCACTTGAATCACAGCTGCTTTATAGGCACAAAATTCTGGTCAAGAGTCTCTAGGCTGCCTTTTCTTCTGTTATTCAACGGCGAGACTCACAGCCTGCCTTTCCTTCATACTCAATTGTCGTGAGCTTAAAGTGAGATAATGGATTAAGAGATTTTCAGCTTATCACATGCACACACAGTGTAGTGTTAACTATGATGATGGGAAATAATTAAAATTATGTAAATGTCTCAAAACAAGACTGCAATAGGTTGGGACTCACCTACTGTGGGTCTAGACAGTTGACTGTGAGCAGTAATGGCATGTTGCCATGTCTAAGCTACAGGAGTTAAAAGCTAAATGTGTCCCCTCCATAGTTCTTCTCCCAGGTGAAAGCAGGCTAACGACCATGTGGGCCACATTGTGTAACTCTGTAATGGAAGCTATCCAAGCTGCTACAGAGGGGAACAACATAAGAAAGCCACTTGACCCATATCACATTTTCTAAGAGGAGGAAATTGACTCACTCTCATTATGCTAAATTGTCAAAATCTTAGAGGTGCTTATTACAGTATAACCAATTCTATCACAAGTATAAATGCAGTTAACTCCTTCAGAGTCTCAACAATGTTCAGGTATATAGGCAATTATATAATACAAAAATATATTCTCATATGCATGGTCACGTGTGTGTTTGCTATTAAAGCTCTTGTTCTGCATGCTGTAGTATCCCTTTTTATTATTTTCACTCAGCAGTATATTGGAGATGTGTTTTATGTTGGTTCCTAATGATATACTCTCTTAGTTAGCATTAGCTGTCAACTTGAAACAGCTTAAAATCATCTGAGAAGGGAGTTTTAGTTGGGGGATTAGCCCAGTCATATTATCAGTAGGTTATTGTCTTGATTATTAATTGATGTAAGAAGACCCATCCCACTGTGGGATGCTCCATTCCTCAGGCAAGTGATCCCAGGCTGGGTAAGAAAATGATACAGGGAACTAGGCAGTAAACAGAATTATTTCATCCTGTTTGTAGGTGCCCCACCCCGTGACTTCCCTCAATGATTGTAACTTGCAGATGTAAGCCAAATAACACATTACTTCCCAAGTTGTTTGGTTACAGCATCAGAAAGAAATTAGGATAGACCTCATTATTTTAGTAGATAAAATATTCTACAATAGGCACATAGACATTACTTTGGTGATGGACATTCCCCTTTTATCTCTTCAATCGAGATAATTCGATTTGTATCTGTTCCTTGGCCCATGTATGGTTGACATCTTAGAAGAGGGAAGATAATTGCTCAGTTATAGGACATCCACATTCATAATGTGAATAAATGCTTCTAAACTACCTACTCTAGTAACCATATGAATTTTCTCCCACCTGTAGATTGTGAGTATCCATTGCTCACACATTCTCTTTAGTTTTTAAGTGGGAAACTTTCAAATTTGCTGTTATTTATCATTGTATAAGAAGATGCCTCAAAATGGTGCTTTGAAATCATGGTGTTCTACCCTCTCATGAGTCTACAGCTTACTGGACTCTGTTGGATGTTTTCCAACTCCTTGGTACACAATCAAGAGCTAGACAATTGGAATTCACTGGGCCAAAGAGATGGAGATGGCTCTTCTCTTTGGTGGCAATGTTGACTAGTATGGTGTCATGTGGCTTGGATGTTTTGTAGAAGAGCTATTGGGTAGCTGGAGAAGAAGCAGAGCTTCCTATAAGCTTTGGATCTAATCCCTGAACTCCCAGCACACTGCCTTTTCCCATAATGCATAGGTCAAAATACTGAGACCATCCAGGTCCAGGAGGAGCATAAAAAGATATGCACATTGTTGGTGGATATATTAGCTACTATTTTAAATCACTGCAACCAAATATCCAACAGAAATGATTTTGGCGTCTGCTTTCTGCTCTATGTGCGTGCACAGGACATTATGGAAGCATAAGCATGTAGTGGAAGACATTTTCATCTCATGATAGACACCCAGAATAGATACAGGCTCCAAGAACCTCCACCCCACTGCCTACTGTGCTCAACTGGGCCCCACCTCCTTTTATTTCCTTCTATTAATATTAGCATAAAGTGAAACCTATCATATTATTAATCATTTGATTGTATCAGAGCCCTCATGATTCAGTCACTGCAGGAAATGTCATCACATACACACCCAGATATGAACCTTGCTATCCTCCTAAACATTTTTTAACCCAACCCATTTACAAAATTAACCATCATAGCAGCCAGTTGTGAGGACTACAGTTATCATATATTATCAAAATTTTATCTTTAACTTTGGATGATGTTGAAGAAATGGTATCTTCACAAACAAGAGGGGATTAAAGTGTTTGATTCTTGAAAACCAAGTGAATGTGCTCATGGTAGGTAGGCTGGATGCGAAGAAAGTCAAATTGGGGATTGTATCAACCTGAAGGCCAAAATGTCTGCTAGTGACTACCTAGCTGAACAGGTAAACAGGCCACAATTCTTTCCCATTATAAATCTTTCTAAATGTGTCAGTAGAAGATGAAATTAAAAAAAAATCAGGTCAAATCTCATCCCCAACTATCTATCATGCAGTTGGGAACTCAAGGTTACATAGGAGAAGCATTCAGAATAAATGGCTCAGAAGTGTTCAAGGTCTACATCATTCAGAATGACAGTTCATTAATTAATCTTCTCCCAAGATGGGATAGGAGGTGAAAATAGCAAGGGGTGGTAGTTGGAGGAGAGGGAAGGGGTTGGAAATAAGACCTTGTCTACCACAACTATAGCTGGTAGACCAGAAAGCCTTTCCTGAGTTGCAGTCAAGATTTAGCTGCACTCTCAGGCTGTTAATTTTGGAATGCTGGGAAGAAAAGAACCAGAGAATGTTGGACAAAATGTAGCAGAGAGGCATATATACTGGCTCCATCCCTACTTGGCTGGAAGAAAGGACCCTTTCTTCTAAATTATTCATCATCTTTGTTGTATTACTTAAAATTTTCTTGTGATAGATGATTAAACATCACATTTAGGGCTTTGTAAAATATCAAAATACTGAACTGGAATCTAAAGGTTTACTAAAGAGCAATGAGTTTGGTGGGATAGAGGGGGAATGGGGAGGGTTGTACACAAAGAGTCCACTGTGATGCTAAGCAAACATGTTCTCTTGCAGCCAAAAGGGAGCTTTTAATTTTTTTCTTGGTGGTGGAATTGCCCATTGGAAGAATTCTTCATTGAATGGAAATGGGTATGAGGTATTTAATGCTAATTTTTAACTTGAGAGAATCCAGAATCACTCTGGGCATGCCTATGGGGGATTCTCTCGATTTCCTTAGCAGAGGTCAGAGGATCCACCCCAGTGTGGGTGACACTCTTCCCTGTCTGGGCTCCTGGGCTGAGGACATGGAGAAAGAAAGGGAGGCAACAGTGTGCATTTACCTCTCTCTTCCTGACTGTGGATGCAGTGTGGCCAGCTGTTAGGTGCTTCTGCTGCCTCGACCTTTTCAAACACCAAGATAAAAAATTAGGCACAGCAGCACACACCTATAATTCCAGTTCTGAGGTCAGAGGTATTGAAGGGGAGAGGTAGATTCCTAAGGCTTGCTGACCAGACAGTTTAGCTATATTAGTGAACTCTGGATTCAATGAGAGACCCCATTTTAAAAAATTAGGTGGAAAGCAACTGAGGAAGTTACCTGAATTCAACCTGTCTTTCTTTCACAGACATGCATACTCATGCACACACCTATGCACAAAATTACCAGCTAAACGTCAATCTTTCCAATCCACACTCTCTCTACAGCCCCTGCTTTGGGAATCACTACTAAGAAGATTTTTGTTTAATTTTATTTATCTTTTTTAGGATGTTCCTGTTCCTTGGTGATTATGGCAAAACAAACACTGAAAAGTCAGTGGCTTCAAGCCACAGCACCAACCTCTTACATAAGCTTGTGGGCTGAGTAAGTGTTTCTCTGGCTTCAACTACTCACTCTTGTGGCTGTGTGTGGTGCTAGCCTAAGTAGCCACTCAATCATGGCAGAAATAGATCATATATTTGGGTATTAGCTGCATGTAGGCAGGTCTAGGGGCTCACTTTGGGATGCTGAGTTGTGCTCTATTATATAGTTCTTCTGCCTCTAACATGCTAGCCTAAACTTGCAACCCCCCCGCCCCGGCCAGTGAGATGGCTTCAAGAAAGTGAGTAGCTGAGCTTGAAGCTCTACACCTAGACAAACTTCAGGACAGATCTAGATCCAAGTTATGAAAAACTCAATCCCACATTTTGATGGGAGAAGCTGTTAAGCCACCCTTTGTAGGATGTGAAAACAGAAAATAGGCAGTTTTGGGTCTAGTTTTAGAAATTATTTATCATATGCTCTAAGGAACCAGAAACATGCAGCTGGAGAGATGGCTCAATGATAAAGAACATTTATTCTTGCAGAGGAGCCAGATTCAATTCTCAGCATCCACATGCCAGTTCACAATCATCCTTAACTCTACCTCTAGAGGATCTGACCTTACAGGCACCAGGAATACATGTGGTGGGCACACATACAATACAGGCAAAACACTCAAACACATCAAGTTAAATAAACCTAAAAAAACCAAACCAAACCAAAACAAAAGCCCAACAACCAACCACCACCATAACAATAATAACAACAAACACAGATACATCTTAGCTTTTCCAAAAATGGCCTCGGTACCTCTTCATACTGTACTGGCTTCCCTTTTGTATTTGTGCCTTCCCTTTTGTGAAATACCTCCCACCATTCTCTTTCCATCCATAAGACACACATCTGTACACACACAAAGAGGGAAAGAGTCTAGTTGGTTGGTTCCAGGCCAATGAGATAGCTTGTCCCAAAGAAAGTGACAGCATTTCTGAGGATGATGCCCAAAGTTTTCCTCTGGCTTCCACTTACACATAACTATCCCTCATATGAACATGAACACATACATGTATGTGCATAATTTTTTAAAAGGCATGAAAGTAGATGTGGTTTCAAATTCTGCCTCGCCACTGGAGTGCAGGGAACTCTGGCACATGAAATGGGAAGCACGTGCCTCCTGAACTTGCAGGAAGCACCAATGTACCAAGAAATGCATAGGCTGAGGCCAAAGAGTCAGGGGTTTCCCCCCCCCCCCCCCCCGGGCATCCAGACGCTGCTGGAAACCTCATGGACGAGTCAGGAATGGAGGGAACTGGAGGGCTGTGAAGATGAGCCTAGGGCTGGGGGAGGAAGAACTCTGGTTTGGTTCAGGGGGTGAATGTCCTGGGTATGTAGGACCTTCTACAGGAGACTTAGGTGATGAGGTTCTGTAGGCAAAGACTTCCTTCATGCTCCCCCTAGTGGTTCTTGATGAGACAGTCCTGGCTTGTCCATACTGTTTATTGACTGTTCATCATGGAAAATGGGTACATACCACTTCCTCAGGGTGGACCAGAGATTAAATACCTTTTATAGGACTGTCCAGGAAGGGCAGTTTATTGGCTAACCCACAGGGCCCATCTAAATACCTCATTAATATAGAGAACTCAGTTTGTGCTACACGGCCTGGCACTTGGTCATGTCCCTATATGAGGAATATAGTCACGTGTTCCAGGCCAGGAATCTGGTAGAGAGTAGGGAAGCTCCTACTGTCCTCAGATGGATGCCTGGATGCTGGAGTCTCTGAACCCATGCAACCTTACTGAGTCTCCTGGCAGAGTCCACTGCCCCACAAGAAGAAGGGGCTACTTGGGAGGAGGAAGACTATCAGTAGGAATGAAAGACAAGAGAAGATCATAGGGTAACTATAATCAAACTGTATTATATATAAAATGTATAAAACATCATGATAAACTTGTTATTATGCATAATTAATATATGCCAATAAAAAATCAGGAAAGTAAAATGCCTAGAATTTATCTCTGATACTCAATGGCTTTGTTCGATGATGCCAATGATGTAGGGTGATTTACCATCTTATGGATGAAGAGATGAAGTCACAGTCTACTAAGAAATGTTCCCAAGTCTCAAGGCTTAACTGTGGCAGCTCTGCTTTGTTTACTCATTATGGAAAGTCAGTGATTGGAGGGTGGGGGATGGAGTCGGGGCAGTATAGAAGCCAGAAGATGACACTGGATGTCCTTGTCTGTCACTCTCTGCCAAGCTACGCCCTTCCTCTCCCACTGAGGCCTGACAAGGCAGTCCAGCTAGAAGAACATATCCCCGTACAGGCAACAACTTTTGGGATAGCCCACATGAGGACCAAGCTGCACATCTGCTGCATATGTGCAGGGAGGCCTAGGTCCAGCTTGTGCATGTTCTTTGGTTGGTGAGAGAGTCAAGTCTAGCATTTTCATCCCAATAGAATCAGATATTGAAATCCTCCAGAGCTACTAAAACTGATGGAGCTTTTGTTTACAGTCTGGGAAGGAAACATTTGGGGGATTCTCAGCTTTGCCAAACCTGAAGGGAAGTTAGCAATAGTAGGTGTGCAGAGGACTCTGAGGCCAGGTGTATTAAGGTTGAGACCATCTTTAGCCTTCTTTGGCTTCCTGAGAAAAATCATGCTTTATCACAAATAACTGACACCGGGCCCTTAGTCATGACAGAGGATAAAAAGGCAAAGATATAGGACTTTGGATTTAAGGCACGTTGTTTACTGCCATTGGAAAAAAAATTCACATGATGTTTAGTAATGCAATGGAAGGCTTTCTTTTGATAACAAAAAAAAAATAGGATAACTGTTCTCAGGAAAGATTATATGTTAGACTCTAAGATTTTGCTCATAGGCTTTACAAGATGATTTACCAATGAAATAAAACAGCCCCAATCTCAGTAGCCCCAAATAACCATCATGATCAAGCAGAACAGATTGATCTGAGAGTGAAGAACCTGTCAGGAACTTGTCACATGCGACTCTGTGAAGCTTAGGTCCCTAGGTCCTGACATTCAGGTTATGGGGGTTTCCTAATGGCTTGAGTGGACATCATCAGGAGGTATCTCCACCCTCATGTCTGTCACTCGATCCTAGCTGTTGACTGGAACCACAGCTGGGTTCTTATCTTCCACATCTGCACGTGGCCTCTCTGTGAGGTCTGGTCCAGCTTCCTTGAGGTCCAGTGTGACTAGGGTCCAAAAGTAAGTACGGTAAGATAACACTGTGAGTGTGAAGGTGTTTGTATGACCTAGTTTCAAAAGCTTCAGAGCATCTCTGCCCTGTTGGTTGTGGAAGCCACAGAGGTCTGCCAAGGTCCAAGCAGAAGAGATGTAGACTCTAACAGTTACTGGAGGAATGTCAAGAGCATAGTATAAGAGAAGAACAAGATGAGAGTGGTATAATAAGCTTTTGACAATAACCTATCAGAGGCAGTTGTTTCTTTTTTATTATTTATGGTTGGAGGTCATGATAACCTGTGTCTTTCCTGGCAAAAGAGTCTGGCTGCTTTGGCCCCATTCTGGGTACAAAGAGAAGGCTCTGAACAAATTTGTCTTGAACATGAAATAAACAGAACTTCAGGTCCATTCCTGCCCCCCAGAGCTCCCAGGAACCATCTCAGTCCAATTGGTCCCCTGTCTCAGTCCAATGCTTGGATGTGAGTATCTGCATCTGTCTTAGTCAGGTGCTGGCAAAGTTTCTCAGATGACAGCTATCCCAGGCTCCTGTCTGCAAGCACTTCTTGGCATTAGCAATAGTGTTGGGGGTTGGTCTTTGTGGATGGGATGGATCCCATTGTGGGATGTCTCTGGATGGCCTTTACTTCAGTCTCTGCTCCATTGTTTGTTCCAGTATTTTCTTTAGACTGTACGAGTGGTTCTGATGCTGTCTTAGTCAGGGTTTCTATTCCTACACAAACATCATGACCAAGAAGCAAGTTGGGGAGGAAAGGGTTTATTCAGCTTATACTTCCACATTGCTGTTCATCACCAAAGGAAGTCAGGACTGGAACTCAAGCAGATAAGGAAGCAGGAGCTGATATAGAGGCCCTGGAGGGATGTTATTTACTGGCTTGCTCAGCTTGCTTTCTTATAGAACCCAGGACTACCACCCCATGGATGGCACCCCTCACAATGGGGGCTCCCCTACCCTTGATCACTAATTGAGAAAATGCTTTATAGCTAGATCTCATGGAGATATTTCCTCAAAGGAGGCTCTCTTCTCTGTGATAACTCCAGCTTGTGTCAAGTTGCCACACAAACCAGTCTGCACAGATTCTAAGGTCCTGTTCTCCAATTGGTTCTTTATCTGTCAGTAAAGAAGCCATGAGCCAATTGGTGGGCTGAAGGAATAGGTGGATTTCCAAGTCCCTGAAGGCAAGAGACAGAAGCAAAGAGAGGAAAGACAGAGTTTACTATGCTTTCAAGAGAGAAAAGCCAAGCAGTCACATGAGATCTCGGGAAGAGTGGTGGCTTGCGGCTGCTCCTAAAGGCAGACACTTGGGGATGTTTAGCTGGGACTCAATGTAACTGAGCAACTAAAGTTGAGGGTGGGTGGATAGATATGGAGTTAAGAACGTTGATAAGTGCAGTAAGTAGCACCCAACAGTTGTGTCAGAAGACAAGCTGAAAATGAACAGCATGTGTGTCTGTGTCTGTTATCTGTGGATTCAAGGAAAGTTAGGTGGGAGCTGGTAGCTCAGCCCATTTCCAGAGCTTAAGTGGAGTAGCAAAAGCTACATGCAACATTAGACAGGAACAATTCTGGGTTAAAGATTTTAAGATGGTTGGTAGCCCCATCCCTCAATGGGGGGGGCATGCCTATCTACTGAAGGTTGTCTCTTTAGGTTCTATCTCCCCACTGTTGGGTATTTTGGCTACTGTCATCCCTATTGGATCCTGGGAGCCTCTCACATCCCTGGCATGTGCGACTTTCTAATGAACTCCCTTACTGCTACACATTTCTATGCATTCTCCTGGCCCTCTGGACTTCTTTCCTATCTCTTCCCATATCTGATCCTGTCCCCTTGTCCTTGCTCCCTTCTCCCACCCAGGTCCCTCCTTCCCTTCCTTTGTATCTCATGATTACTTTGTTCCCTCTTCTAAATGGTAGTGAAGCATGCACACTTTGGCCTTCCTTTCTGTTAAACTTCATATGGTCTGTGAGTTTTATCGTGGGTATTCTGAGCTTTTGGGCTAATATCCACTTATCAGTGAGTATATACCATGTATATCTTTTTGGGTCTGGGTTACCTCATTCAGGATGATATTTTCTAGTTTCATCCATTTTCCTACAAAATTCATGAAGTCGCCATCTTTAATATCTGAGTAGTATTTCATTGTGTAAATGTACCACATTTTCTGTATCAATTGTACCCTTGAGGGACATCTCGGTTGTTTCTAGCTTTTGGCTATTGTGAATAAGGCTGCTATGAACACTGTGAAGCATGTGTTCTTGTTATATGTCGGAGCATCTTTTGGGTATATGCTCAGTAGTGGTATAGCTGGGTCCTCAGGTAGACTATTTTCAATTTTCTGAGGACCCATCAGATTGATTTCCAAAGTGGTTGTATCAGCTGTTGCCGGAGTTTTTGGTCTTGGACATTCTGATTGGTGTAAGGTGGATCTCAGGGTCATTTTGATTTGCATTTCCCTGATGACTAAGGATTTTGAACATTTTTCTTAGGTGTTTCTTGGCCTTTTGAGATTCCTCAGTTGAGAATTCTTTGTTTAGCCCTGTCTCCTATTTTTTTAATTGGGTTATTTGTTTTTTTTTTTTTTTTTTTTTTTTTTTTGGTTTTAAATTTTTTGTTTTTTTTGTATATTTTAGGGATTATGGGACTTTTTAGATATTTTATCTGGTTCTGATTTAATTTTGGTACCTGATATCTGTCTAGAAAATCATCCATTTCATCTAGATATTTTAGTTTTGTTGAGTATAGGCTTTTGTAGTAGCATCTGATGATTTTTTAAAATTTCCTCAGTTTCTGTTGTTATGTCACCATTTTCATTTCTGATTTTGTTAATTTTGATACTGTCTCTATGTCCTTAGTTAGTTTGGCTAAGTAAGGGCTTTCTTTTGATTAGTGAATTGAGTCCGTGATGTTCAGAGATATTAAAGGTTGATGATTGTTGGCCCCATTATTTTTGTTGTTAGAGGTGATATTATGTTTGTATGGTTCTTGTTTTGGGTTTAGTGTGAGATGATTACTTTCTTGGTTTTCCTTGGTTGTAGTTTCTCTCCTTATGTTGGACTTTTCTTTCTATTCTCCTCTGTAGAGCTGGATTAGTGGAAAGATCTTGTTTAAATTTGGTTTTGTCATGGAATATCTTTGTTTCTCCATCTATGGTGATTGAGAATTTTGCAGGATATAGGAACATGGACTGGTATTAGTGTTCTCTTAGTGTCTGCATGACATCTGTCCAAGAACTTCTGGCTTTTAGAGTCTCTGTTGAGAAATCTGGTGTAATTCTCATAGGTCTTCCCTTATATCTTACTTGACTATTTTCTCTTACTGCTTTTAATATTCTTTCTTTGTTCTGTGTTTAGTGTTTTGATTATTATGTGACAGAAGGAATTTCTTTTTTTGGTCCAATCTATTTGGTGTTCTGTAGGCTCCTTGTACATTTATGGCCATCTCTTTCCTTAGGTTAAGGAAGTTTTCTTTTATGATTTTGTTGAAGATGTTTTCTAGCTCTTTGAATTGGGAGTCTTCACTCCCTTATATTCCTATTTTTCTTTGGTTTGGACTTTTCATTGTGAATTTCCTGGATGTTCTGGGATAGGAGCTTTTTGTTCTTTGTATTTTCCTTGACAGTTGTGTTAATATCTTCTATGGTATCTTCTACACCTGAGATTCTCTCTTCTATTTCTTGCAGTCTGTTGGTGATGCTTACATCTGTAACCTCTGATCTCTTTTCTAGGTTTTCCATGTACAGAGTTGCCTCCCTTTGTGATTTCTTTATTGTTGTAAGAGTTACAGAAAAGCAATGAAGACAGATCCTTTGCCCTACACCAGAGAGCAATGCTTTGGCCCATTTGTCTATGTCACTAGTAGATAGGAAAGCTTATAGATTACTATGCTGGCCTCACTGAAGTCCTTTGCTAGGAATCCAAAATTACACATGACAAGTGGGGGGTTCTGATGTTGGACTGGGATAGCCCATTGAGCCATTACTTATGCTATGCCACTGAAGCACAGGAGTTTGAAGGGAGGTGTGTGTGTGTGTGTGTGTGTGTGAGAGAGAGAGAGAGAGAGAGAGAGAGAGAGAGAGAGAGAGAGAGAGAGAGAGAGAAGGGGGAGGGAGGAGAGGTCAATCATATGGATGAATGGATGAGTGGAAGTGCAGGGTGATTAAAAAGCCAGGGTCAAAAATAGTATTGACTGTGATAGTTTTGAGTTTTAGCTCCTTGTAGTATCTAGTTGTGCTTCAATTATTCAGGTTCTAAGAAACTGCTGCTACTTCTGGAAATAGTTCTATGTGCTTGAGAAGTGCCAAATGTACAAACCACAGCTGAACAAGATTACATAAAGACCAAGATTACACACAAGCCAACCTTACATAAAATGAACTTGATGTGATAGCCCAGATGAAACCCATTCATCTGAGCTGTCTTCCTAACCCTCCCCAGGCACAGCCTGGTGCCCATATTGTAGGATTCTTGCTGAGTCTCATTCTGCCATTTATTATTCCTTGAGGATGTAGAAAAGACAAACACAAAGCTTGTAAATATCACCCTGGAAGAGACCTTGGGGAGACAATGCCCCCTGATGTTCCAAAGAAGGTAGCTGAGTACTAAGAAGGAGGTGACTTGCTCAAGGTTGGATATTAGTTAAGAGGATGGGAGCAGGGGTGGGTGGGTAGGATGAAAAATCAGTTCTGATTGCCATTGAGGAGCTCAATCAGCCACAGCCACCCAAGAGGATGCGGGAAGCTGATTAAGGGACCAAATACACATTTTGCTTCACTTTTCTCTGTACCTATTGTTTCTCACAAAGTTTGAATCTGTGTGGAAACCTTTCTGGCAGCAGTGACAATCAGTTTGGTGGCTGTCCTGGCTCAGGAAGCATGGAGAGTGGAGGGGACTAGAAGAGACTCAAGGGGTCAGGTTCAATTTGGGCAATCCCAGCATGCTGCTACAAATCTAGCAATACCCCTAGGATACAAATAGAGATTAGCTTGGCTCTTCTCTGCAGGGAAGGAGAGCCTATACCATGTCCCATCCCAGACACTTTCAGTTCCAGGAGCCTCCTACAGTTATTTCCTTTCAACTGTTTTATTCTAGAATCATTAAAAACATCTAGATGTAAACAAAATAGTCAAGGACCCTTCAGACTGCATTTAAGGAAACTTTATACGAATATAAAACAAGCATTTGCATGTAATTTGAAAGGTTTTGGTGTGCACACAGTCAAGATCCTGAGTGTTGTATATTTTAAACATCCCTTGCCAGTTTTCTTTTAAATGACCCACCCCCTGTAATCTGTGACCCCTGTGGGCTCTTTCATTTCTTTTCTCTACTCTTCTTCCTTCTGTTTGCTAGAGATAACCACTACCTGCGTTCTTCCCCAGCTGATTTGAAATCTTGACAGCTGTCAACAGGGTTGCAGGGTCAGTGAACATGTGTGCCACATCTGTACCTCTGCCCATGCATGTGCTCCATCATCAAACACAGGGAAAAGGAAATCAGTCAAGTTTTTAAGATAGTGGCTTACACTACCAGAGCCAACTGTAAAGTCTTGTGGCTGCCCCATTGTCACACTCAGGAGGCCACACTAGTGCCAAATTAACACTTACCAAAATATCCTAAGTGCCAAGGGTCAGCTGAATTGTCTGAGAAGTTGTTTTAGTCAGGTTTTACAGAGAAACAAAACCAGTAAAACACACACACACACACACACACACACACACACACACACAGAGAGACACACACACAGAGTTATTTGGAGTCACTTCATTATTTGAAGGATCTAGCTTTAGAGGTTGTAGGATGATATGGTAGTTTGAATGAGAATGGCCCCCACAGAATCATATATTTGAATGTTTGGCTCTCAGTTGGTAGAAACATTTAGAAAGGATTAGGAGGTGTGACCTTGTTGGAGAAAGGGGGTAGGGTTTTGAGGTTTCAAAAGCCCATGCCAGGCCCAGACTGTCTTTGTAGCCTGCTTGGACATCAAGATGTAAACTCCAGCTACTGCTCCAGAACCATGCCTGCCTGCCTGCCGCTGTGCTCCCTGCTATGATGGTCATAGGCTCACTCTCTGAAACTGTAAGCAAGCCCACAATTAAATGATTTCTTTAATAAGCTTCCTTGGTCATGCAGTCTCTTCGTATTAATAGTACAATAACCAGACAGATGGTCATGGTCAAGTGTGTAGGGTACTTGTATTCTGTTACTTGCACTTATGTTGTCTTTTTTACCTCTTGAGACCTGGCCTTCAAGGTCACTCTGTAAGTCTAAAGGAAACAATTGCACCCTCTAACTTCCTCCCACTGTTCCTAGGGTGCTCCTGTCTGGCATTTTCGGCAAGAACATCAGTTAGGGATGGTCCACCTACATTCTGGCCTCAGGCTGTGACTGTGGGTGTCAACCAAGAGTTGAGTGCATCCAAAATATTTCAAAGCACCTTCTGTGACCTCTCTTGCAATAGAATGAGTCCCCTGTCCTCAGTCTATACGTTGTAACTAACAGGCCACCTAAGAGGTGGGGTCAGGGTGAGGCAGTTAGGGGAGCAGACTGAAGCTTTGCCTGCTAAATGACTGGGCCTTTTACTCTCACCAGCTGACCTTTAAAACAAACTCCACAGCCTGTCAGATGGAAGTAAAAATAGCCTTTCTTGGCATTGAATAATCCAGCTTCCCTTGGCAAAGAGGTCACAGATTCCCTTCCTGGGTGGTTTCTACTTTTTGATTAACTAGGCAAATCTGTTGAGGAGAGTGCCTTCAACTCTTGGGAGGAAGAAAAATGGAAACGCTTGGGCAAAGGACATCTTTTTTTAAAGCTGCCTTTTGGGTGACTTCCATGTGTTCTTCTAGAACCCATGAAGTATAGATCTGTGGGTTGGACTGACAGCAAAAGAGCTAAAGGTTTTATTTTTTTTCAAAGCAACTACAATGTCCAAATATGTTCCAATCACAAAGAACTTGAAGCTCAAAGTCACAAGGGGAGGATTCTGTCTTCTAAGTGTAATTCGAGGGGCATGCATACACAGAAGCAGGCAAAGCTTATCCCTTCCCCCTGGCCTTAGACTCTGGGAGCTCAGCTTCATTTCCTCAGCTGCAAAAGAGGTGCCTTTCTTTGTGTCCAAGACCTTTCAAACATTAAACAGATTTCCACTTCGCTAATCTTAAAATGATTTAGGATGAAGATGGACCTCAAAAGCCTGAGAAAATAGGAATTATGGGTATCAGGTCTCCTGTCTAGTTGTCACAGTGAATTTAGCCTGGTAATGATAACATTACAGCTATTTCATTAATACTTTGGGTTCTAGATAAAACTGTAATCCCAAGGCAAAAATAATTTTAATGATAACATTTAATTTTTTCAGCCACTTCTCATTGGTAGAGCCCAAAATAATTTAGTCATTTTCAGTCTATGGTTTCAAGAGCTTTGACAAGTCTAGATATCCATGTAAACATCACTGTAACACACAGAATATATTTCCATCACCCCAGGAAGTTTCTTAGAATGCCAATTTTTGTGGTAGGTCAATTATACTTACCAGTTCCCAGACACAATATTCTTTTAATTTTGTCATTAGGTATTCATTTCTCTTATATATGATTTTGTATAAATGAAGCCATATAGTAAATACAAACTGTTATTTGATCTTTCACTTATAACATTTATGTGAATATGAATAGTTCTTTTTTTTTTTCTGTGTAGTGTTCCTTTCTTAGGATATACCATAATTTGCTTATCTACTCACCATGGGCAGAGAATAGTTGCCTCCATCTTGATGAGATGTAAGAGTGAAACCACCATGAATATTTATGTGTAAGTCTCTGTATTATATTTTCATGAGCAAATATTATGAATTTGCGTCTAATTGCATGCAAGTGCATATTTCACTTTAATAAAAGTTTGCTGAACTGTTTTCCTTAGTATTGACATCATTCCATCTTCTATGCACATGGGTTGCAGTTCCTTCACACTCTCTTCAACACTTATCATTGTAAATGTTTTCACTTCTTACCTATTCTCACACATGTTAGTGACGCTCCCTTGTGTTGCACATTTCCATTTCTCTAAGGGACTTTTTTCATGGGCACATTGTTTATTTGTAGATCTGGTTTGAAATGTTCATTTACATTTGTTTCTCATTTGATTTGGTTCTTTGTTACTTTTAAAAATAAAGCAGAAATGATATAGAATAGAAAGACTCAGAGTCCAATCCAGGTGGTATATCCTATTTCTGAATACATACACATAGCTGCATGTATTTATGTGTAAATAGATAAAACTCATGCATTTTGTGCTGGAGAGATGGCTTAGCAGGTAAAGTGGTTGCTATGCCATGAGGATCTGAGTTTGGATTCCCTAGCAGCCAAGTAGAAAGCTGAGTGCCATGGATCCCTCCTGTAACATCAGTTCTAGGTATGCTAAGATAAGAGTTTCCTGGTGCTCACTGACTGGCTAGACAAATTTGGGAGCTGCAGGTTCAGCAGGAGACCATATCTCCAAAAACTAATGTGGAAAGAAATAGAAGGAAACATTTAATATCAATGTATGACTGCCACAAACTCCCACACAGACATTTACACACACACACACACACACACACACACACACACACACACCCTCCCTCTCTCAGCCCCATTTATAGCGGAAGTCAACAGAAAGCCACATTCTCCCAATCCTTCCTGTCCCTCTCCTCATTTCCAGTCTTCTTCCAGCGCTAAGCATTATTTCCAGGGCTAACGTATCAGGGCCAAGCGTCCCCCCATGAGCCATCCCCCTGGCCCTCTATTGAGTTTTCATTTTGAGATCAGGTCTCCACAAATTGCCACGCCTGTTCTTGAACTCATTCTGTCACTTAAACAGGTTCTTCCCTCTTGCTTCATCTGCCCTGAAAACAGATGGGCTTACAGACCTGTCCCAGGGACAACTCAGATTTCTGTTCTTCATCTCCCAAAGCACTTAGTCCCATCGTATGCTCCTCTGAGACAATTTGTCTGCATTCTACTTTATACATTAGACCCATGGTTCTCAACCTGTGGGTCATGACCCCTTTGGAGGCTGCATATCAGATACCCTGTATATGAGATATTTAATTTATGATTCATCTTTACTGTAGAAAAAGTATAGTTCTGAAATAGCAATGAAATAATTTTTAGTTGGGGGCCACCACAACCTAAGGAACTATGTTAAAGGTTGGCAGCGTTTGGAAGGATGAGGCCCGCCGTTGCAGACTGACTTGGAGTCATGTGTCTCAATGTATCCACAGCCAAGCCTGCATCTCACCTGCTTGATTGCTAAGTGTTTGGCTGCTGAAAGTAGGAATCATCTGTGGCTATTGACATTTCGAGTCGTGAGAGCTGATGGTAGGAAAAAGGGTGATGTCGACGCAAAAAGTCTAGAATAGAAATATGGATGACTTTGTGTACCCTTAAAATTCTATTTAGTTCATTTCAATCTATTATTTTTAAGTTTGATAATAGTAGTTGTTGTTTTCCAGAAGGTTTTAGAATTTATTAGCTTTACTGGCTTTGGAACTTTGTATTGTTTAGGGGAATTTTCTCCCTCTACTATGGTGTTGCAATGAAAAAGCAATCGTATACATGAGATCTCAAAAGGAGAGGAACAGTCCTGGTCATTCCTGAGAGTTCTTCACATTACAGTCTAAGGTTAGAAGTATCTCTCTTCTGGGTCTGAGTTGTTCAAGAGTTAGCTGTTTCCTGAGAGTTCCCAGCCTGGGTACATTTCTTTCCCATATTAAGTGCCTATCCAAGGGACATATGTGCCCTCCACTGGGAGAGGCCTGTTTCTTGAGATACTGCTTAGCTATGTTAAGAGAATCCCAGCTGGACTCTCAGACAGGCCTCCAGGTTTAAGGCTTTAACAGAACATTGGCTCTGTTTTATGAAAGATTCTGGGATGGCTGTTCCTAACTGGGAGAGAGATGGATCAGTGGGGGTTTGCTTTGTGATGCTCATGTGGCATTGAAGACCCATGTTAATGCCATCAACTGTGTTTGCTCCCTGGTTTCCTTGACACTGGCATCTCACTAGAGGAAGTGTAAGAGTCAGGTGGCCATCTGTGCTTATCAGAGGCTGGACGTGGGGTTGAGATTATCACTTTTGCTCACATTTGGTTGGCCAGAACTCAGCCTGCTGACCTCAGCTGGAGCTCACATCCAAATTGGCTCAGGAATAAGAGATGGGATCTGACTTGATGCATAGCCTATGATTATTGGAACACTGTTTCTTTTATTTCTCATTCTGTTATTTCTTGTAAAGAAGGTAAAACAGAAACTAAATGAGCCAATGGAAACAGAATGTTGCAGTTGTACCCCACATGAATGGCCTTCCCTCTGCCATTTGATCTGCTGTGGGTCCTCTAGCCATACTACACACAGGACTTCTGGTTCCTCTAGAATTCCAAGGGCAGGGCAGTCAGTGGGCTCTGGACCTGTCTGAACACTCTCACTAGTCACCAATTTATGTCCCTGTCACTTCCCGAGTCTCAGCTTTAGGGTTTGCCCTCAAGCTTCTCTGGACTCAAAGCTTAAATTGGATCCCTCAGTGGTCAGTCCTCAGGTACCTTCTACTTTATGTTTGAGACAAGTCTCTTGCGGGCTTGGAACTGTTCCACATAGACTGTCTGTCTGTCGTCTGTCCTAACCATCTTGCAGTGCTGGTTTGCAGTTACCATGCCCTACCTTTTACATGGAATCTCACGATCTGGCTTAGGGGTTCTTAGGCTTGCAAGTAAGTGCTTCACTAACTGAACCGTGTCCCCAGCCCAGAGTGGTGCTCCATTTTTTCTTTTTATTGGTTTTATTGGTTTATTTTATTGGTTCTCTGTAAGCTTCACATCATGCACCCCAATTCCACTCATCCCCCACTCCCCTCATACTCATCCTCCACCCTTGCAATCTCCACCCCCCTCAACAGAGAAAAAAAATTATTGTGGAAGTTGTAGTGTGTCCCACAGTATACCCTTTTGTCCACACAGTTTTGCTTGTATATGTTCATTGCAATGACTTGTTGGCCTGGTTCGAGGCCTTTGGCTTTTGCTACTCTATCAACACAGAAACCTCACTGGGACTCCTCTTGGATATTCTGTTGTTGCCCTGTGCCATGGAGAGACTGGCCCCCAGAATATTCCAGCAGTTCGTCTATGGGGTAGATGTTGGGGTGGGCCAATTCAAAGCCCTGGATCTGGGCCTGAGAGGTATCTGAGCTGCCCCACCCACTAGATCATTTACTCTCATGACCTTGGGGCCAGTTCACCAGCAACCTCTGCTACCAGGGCCAGCTCGACCCTGTTGCCCAGGCAAGGTGCAAGGCCTGCTCTCCTGAGTTGCAGCTGATGAGGGACAGAACCAGTTCTCCCACTCTCATCACCCCAGAGCCAGCTCTCCCACTGGCCATTGGTGGTGAGGGATAAGGGAGGGGATGAGGGCATCTCTCCCTTGTCCAAGTAGACAAGAGTCAGGGCCAACTTTCCTACATTCATGGCTTAGGGGCTAGCTCCCCATCACCATCACTACATGCTCACTGCTCACCCCCCACAGCCTCAGTCACCAGGGTCACATGATAACCAGACATGTTATCTGGGCATGTTATCCCCAGTGCTGCAGCAGCTGAGGGGCAGGGGTAGTTCTCCATCTCTCATGCGCCAGTCAGGGCCAACTCTCATACCTGCTGCTGGTAGAAAGGGCAGAAGGGAAGGGGATGTTACTGCATAGCAGACAAGAGGCAGGGCCAGTTCTCCCACACTCTCAACGTTGGGGCTGGCTCATCCACAACTCCACATGCAGCTCTACTGTGCCGCCCAAGCAAGGTACAGGACCTGCTCTCCCAAGAGCTGCAGCAGGTAAGGGGCAGCGAAAGCTCTCCTGCTCTGATGATCTTGGGGCCAACTCTTCTGCCTGCCGTAGGTGGCAAGGTGTAAATGGGGGTCATCTTTCCCATACCCATGGCACTGCATGTCAGACCAGTGGTGGGGCCAGCTCTCCCACACTCATGCCCTCAGGGTCGGCTGGCCCATACCCTCACTCCCATGTGCTGGCTCTCTACTGTACTGCCCAGGTGATAGGCAGGACCTGCTTTCCCAAGCACAAGCTGGTAAGGGGCAGAGACAGCCCTCCTGTTCTCATGACTCTAGGGCCAGGTCTCCCATCTGCCACAAGTGGTGAGTGAGGAGAAGGGAATCGCTTCCTCTTCTAAGCCACCACACAGAAGATGAGGGGTAGGGCCACCTCTCCCATGCTCAGATCCTTGGGGGCCTGGCTCGCCTGCCACTCTCCCGATGTGGCCACACTCTCCCAAGTATTGCAACTGGCTTTGGGTAGGGGTCAGCTTTCCTGATCTCATAACCTGAGAACCAGCTCTCCCAAGATGCTCAGGTGAGGGGTGGGCAAGTTCTGGGGCGGGGGGGGCAGCCTGGATCAGAGGCATCTGCTTGGCATTTGGTGGCAACAGACCCCTGCCATTACAGGGCCATGGACTCAGATATGGCCCCCAGTGGCAGCACAGGCCAGGACCCACTGTGGTCCCAGGTAACCTCACTGGCTACTCATATCAGACTGTTCCTCATTACCCTCAACTCTCCAGTTCTGCCTCTCTTCATTTTGCCCACATCCTTCTGTTTCTCTTTCTCTTCCATTTCTTCACCACTGGCTTGCTCCTGTTGAGGTGCCTGGTGTCTCTGAATGTCTGGGTTCATCTCAGGAGTGGTCTCAAGAGGGCAATGTTTGACTTGTGCATTATGGCACCAGACAGTGGTCATCTCCAGCATGGGCTCTACTGCTTTCCCAACCCCAGGCATGGCACCTGACTGGTGGTCATGTCAGGCTAGCTCCCTGTCCAGGCCCTATCGCACCAGTCTGGTGGTCATCTTGGGCTCACTCCTTCTGGGGTCAGAGGTAGGGGCCCTCAGCCCCAGATGGAATTATTGTCGTCTAAGTCTTACCCCTGGTCCTGGGAGCCAGCCTTTAGCTTGGTGGTCATCTCAGGCTCATTTTTTTGAGGGGAATGTTAGGTTACTAATTCTTCAGATGTTCATAAGTCAGAACAATGATTGGAGCCATAGCTTAGACATAGCCTTTCTTTTTTTCTGCCACCTACTGATGCACATGTGGTACTGTAGCCACACCTGCAAGGTTTCTAGGGGCAGGGACAATGGTTCTTAACATGGAATAAGGTGGAGGAAGATCTTTGCTTTCACTGTCTCCTGAACACCTGACAGTATTTGGAGGCATTTCTGGTCATAACATAAGAGGAGGTGTGGTATGGGCATCTAGTGGGCAGAGGCCAGGGATGCTGCCTAAATTTCCACAGCACATAGACTGGCCTCTTAAGACAAGATCACTGGGCCCCAAAAGACCATAATCCTGAGGCTAAGAGGCTCTGCTAAGCTGTGTTGAGATGTGTAGGTACAGTGTATTTGTATGTCTGCTTGATGCTAACCTCTTTGGCTAGATTGAAGTGATGCTAATTAATTGATTGCAGCCTCCATGGTGCCATGTGGTCAGTGAAAGTCAAAACTTTGTTCAGTGAATAAAAGGTTCCCAAAGATAGTTCAGTACACAGAAAAATAAAAACACTCACTGTGACCCAGGATGGCCTCAAGCTTGCAATTCTCCTGCCTCAGTCTGGAATTCCTGGTGTGTGCCATCACATCTGGCTTTTCACTCTTCCTGGAAGGTTCTGTGTTTCTCTTTCTCTATTGCATTGGACAAATGATCCTATCTGCTACTGCTATTCTGTGAACTTTTAAACTAGGGAAGCTGAAGTTGACCTGTGAGTGCAGTTCAACGACTGAGGGGCAGCCGCCAGGGTCTGCCTTTTGCTGCGGAGGCTGGCATTTCTCATCCAAAGTTCTTGTCTGCATGCTGCACTGAGCTGTAGTGCCTGGCAGTATTTATGTGCAGGCTCCTCATCACTGTGCACCGAGTTTCCAGGCTTCTGAGAAGGGAAGGGAGTTATGAGTTGTGGGTGGGCCCATCTAAGTCTGTCTCTTGTCTCACTCCTAGACCATCAATACTGTTCGGGCCCAAAAGCCACTGGCATCTCAGTCTCCATCTTGTCCCTGGGCCATCATCTATTAACTAAAACTCTTTTGTTTCGTCTACTATCTTGCTTTCATTCCCACAAATACGTTCCGCAATTGACTCGGAACATTTTATGATAGGGGGCTTTCCGGACTTTTTACAATGAGGACATTCCTTTCCGGACTTTTTACAATGGGGACATTCCATTTACATAAACCAAGCGATAATGCCCATTTGGCCCGTGCACCTGGGCAAATACCTTTGTGGCTTGTAGCTTTAAAAGCCATTTGTTTCCCGAGAGTAAATTGAAACTTGAACAGAATTTTTGTCTTGTCTCCTTTCTTCAGTCTCCTGATCCCAATTTGTGGTTGTTGCTCCCTTCCCTGGAGAACCCTGTTGTTTAAGTCCTGCAGGTTGGTGCACAATACTGCTCCTTCCATCCCCCTAGACTCGCTTTTCAATGTCCCAAGTTTTCCTTCTATGCAAACTTGCTGCCCTAGCAGAGCTGAGGCTGAAGTGCCGGGCACATGGGGACTGGAGGCACACACAGCATCAGAGGAGACAGAAAGCACTCTGTTTTGCAGAGATGTATGAAAGTTTCATTGGTTCATTTTGAAAAGTCTTTTGTTTCTGCTAGAAAAGGAACAGGTGCTCACTGAAAGAGGAACAAGATTAAACACAGGCATTTTTATAAACGTCACTCATGGTTCTGCCACCTGGAGAAAAACGCCAATATTTTTGAGCCTCTGCTCCAAAATTTTCTCTCCACATATTCTCATGTTTGATGTGTTTGTGTTGTTTTGATCAAACTCATTGTGAATTTGTGTCTTGTTCTTTTCATTTACTGTTGGCATAAGAATTTGGAACATGGCTTTTAAAATATTTAATAGTCTGTCATAGGGCTATATATGTTCCTCTTTCATCTCACTGAATTCTTAAAGCAGGGCTGATAAACCAAACATTGTAAACATTATTGAATAAAGCAGCTGTATTTCAAGATCCTTCTTGGAATCAAGTGTGTTGGCCAGTTGGCTATAAGAAAGGAAGACAAGCCAGGCAGTGCTGGCCCCTGCCTTTAATCCCAGCACTTTGGAGGCAGAGGCAGGTAGATTTCTGAGTTCAAGGCCAGCCTGGTCTACAGAATGAATTCCAGGACAGCCAAGGCTACAAGGCTACACAGAGAAACCCTGTCTTGAAAAAAGCAAAAAAAAAAAAAAAAAAAAAAAAAAAAAAAAAAAAAAAAAAAAAAAGAAAGAAAGGAAGACAAACTGAAAGAAAACATTAGTTTTTATGAAAAATAGATTGAATTTTACATGGCCTTGGGTGGACGTCAGCAGACCAAGGAGGCAAAGGGGCTGTAGACCTAAAAAGTAAGAGGGAGCACCTAAGTACGATCCAGAAAGAAGTGGCCTTGTCTGTGTAGTCTCCATGGACAGGTACCAGTGAGGTGCTGTGCAGACGAGGACTACAGCCAAGGTCCTAGGCCCTGTCCTGACCGGAGACTGTTGAGCAAGGACAGTCACTGGAACTTGTTAGCATATGTCCATGATGAATCATGGGTAAAGAGAAATCCACAGGCCCTTGTCAAGTCTAAGCTACAATTGATGTCAGGGCCCCAGCTTCCCATTCTCAGCTGCTTCTTATTCCAGACATCTTAATTCCCCCATGTTCCGCTGGCAAGACACTAACTACACAGTAAGTGGCAACTGCTATAGTCCAGGTGCCATTGGGGCATAAACTGTAAGAGAGATCTTTGATTCCTGGGTGGCAACTCCCAAGTGACCTAGTAATGGATCCTGGAGGCAGTTTTACAAGCCTGCTGTTGCTTTGAGACAGGTTTTTTGCATCTTAAATGAAGAGGAAAATACAATAATAACACTTTGAGAATGCTCTAGCCAAAATGGACCTGGTGCTTCCCAGGAAGCCAGGAGCTATAGACCAGGAAGAGGCTCCATCAGAGAGATGGACAGGCTTGAACCAGATGAATTGTTGCTATGGAATGCTAATATCTTCTTAAGAAGGGGATAGAAATCCTGGGCAGAAGGGGTGTTGTCACCAGGAGAAAATTGTCACCAAATGTTACTCATAAGGAAGAAAAGGAAGGAAAAAAAACTTAATATTTATAGAAGTTTTGTTAAACACCAGAACCCTGTTTGGCAGTTACCTGGCATCCTTTCATTTTTCCTACCTTATGAGGTGGGTGTGTAAATAATATGAAAACACATTTTATAATCTGAGGAAATGGAATTTCAGAGAGGCTATGTTGTGTGCTGAGGTCACAGAGCTGGTTGGGGTGGGACCAGGATAGAGAGGCAAAGTTGGTGCCTCTGTGGGTTTATAAACATAGAAGTGCATGGAGCCTGTGCACTTGGGTATACTTTATTCAGGAGTATTTTATTAAGGTATAATTTATTCAGGTAAAATTTATATTTTTAATACTTTACTAAAACATTTCTGGGTTTTACATCAAAATACATCTTTTGCAATGATTTTATTAATGCATAAACATGCACAGCCGTCACCCCAACTTAGTTTTTGAAATGTTTCTATCCAAGTCTACTTTTATGCAATTAGGACTTGTCAGAAAGCGGAGAGTGAAAATATGACAATCTGGGAGCTGGAAAGATGGCTCACCAGTTGAGAGAACTTACTGCTTTTGCAGGGGACATGAGTCCAGTCCCCAGGAGTCACAGTATAGAGCTCACAACTATCTGCAACTCTGACACAATATCCTTATCTGGACTGTGCAGGCATCTACACACACACACACACACACACACACACACACACACACACACACACGCGCGCGCGCGCGCATTCACGCATGCACGCACACACACGCACACAACGCACACACGCACACACACGCACACACACGCCTCTCTTTCATGCATATACACTACACACAAGTCTTTCTCTGTCTCTGTCTGTCTGTCTGTCCGTCTGTCTCTCTCTCTCTCTCTTTCACACACACACACACACACACACACACACACACACACACACACTTCTCTCTTTCACACATATACACTACACGCAGGTCTCTTCCTGTCTCTCTTTCTGTTTCTGTCTCTGTTTTGTCTCTCTCTTTCTGTCTCTCTGTCTCTTTCTCTCTCTCTCTCTCACACACACACACATGATCCTTTAGAAACACTATAATTTGTTGATTGCACCTCTGCCTTTAATAGACTTCAGATGAGGTGTCATAGTTACCTCAAATTGTCAATTTGACATAAACCTAGGGTTACATGGGTAAAGGGAACCTCAACTGAAGAATTTTCCATATCATCCTGGCCTTGTGTATGCTTATGCGGCATTTTCACAATGTCTAATTCATTTAGGAGGGCCTAGGACACCGTGAACAGTGCAGTTCTTAGGCAAACGGCCTGGGTTGTATAAGAAAGGTAGCTGACTACATACATGAGAGAATAAATTAATAAAAAGAGAAAAAAGAAAGAAGTAAATAATAGAGCAATAGAATGAATTTAACATTGTTAGAGCTAATAGAATAATAATATCTCCTAGAACATTATTAAATTGAATTGAACAACAACAACAAAAAAAGTTGGCTGAGCAACTCAGTAAGCAGCGTTCCAGTATAGTCTCTGTTTCAATTTCTGGCTCGTGCCTTGAGTTCCTGCCTTGGTTTCATGTGAGATGAAATAGACCCTTTCCTCCCCAAGATACTTTTGGTAAAAGGTTTATCAAGCAAGAGAAAAGAAAAACAGAAAAAAACTGGAGCAGAAGGAAATGGCTGTTGATTCAGGAGCAACAGCACCCTATAGCTTCCTAGATGGCTGAGATTTCCAGAAGGGTAATTCTAGAAGTCCAGAAATACTATACGCTGGAGGGTAAAGTATGCCGTGATAGGCCTGTGAGATAAACTGGGAGGGGTCTGTCTCCTGGAACTCGTTAAATACCTGCCTGCATTAGTGTTTTGTTTTTCAACTCTGTGAAAAGTACCAGAAAAGAAAGCGCTTAGTGGGAGGGTTTGCCTGGCCAGCATGGTCACCTTGCGGGTGTGGAGGGTGAACAGGAAGTGGAGTTGGGCTTAATCAATCTCAGAGCTGGCTCCTGGACCCACTTCCTGTAACAAAGCTCTATCCACTTTCTAAAAGTTTCAGAACCTTTCAAGACTGAACTACCCTCTGGGGACCAAGTTGAAACAGTCTCTGGGTGACACTTCACATTTAGACCTTTACAGTCTGTAAGTTAAAAACTTGAAATCATTGGCAAGCTCTTCTGAAGTTTCACTCCATTCATTCCGGGATGGTGAAACATTTGACATAGGAAATTGAGACTGCGTTCTGGACACACTACTTTCTTTGCCTACAACTGACATACCTTTCTAGTTATGAATTAAAGATCATATGCTCCAGGCAATGTCCTATGATCCTCTCACTCACCTTTCCCAAGGATAACATCTTGCGATTGTTGATGCTATACACCTCTCTCACCTGTATTGTACTACCTCACCCCCTCCATACTTACCTCCACTAGTGTAAGCCACAGACTAGTGTAAGTTACAGGTTTCTACCCCGTCAGTAGTAAAAGTGGAGGTTTTACTTCTGTTCTGTTTCACCCTGAGAAGGTGGAATGACCACTGACTAGATCACAGTAAGTTTGCTACGAGGACTGGCTGCAAAGTGTGAGAGCCCATTGTCAGTTAAAGGATGAAAAGCCACCAGAAAAGGGTATATACAATTATATGGGTTTGTGTGTGTGCAGTTAAATAGAATAAAGAAGAGTTGGTAGCTGTAGGATTAGGGGATCGAGAGTTGTTTAAGGTCTCGAGTAATCCAGAATACTCCAAGGGGCTGCTGGGAGCTCAGCTGGTAAAGAGGGTTTCCATTCATGAAGATCCTCAATGGCACGTGCCTGTAACCCCAGAGCTGGGGAAATAGAGACTGGAGACTCCCTGGGTCCTGTTGCCAGCCAATCTCATCAAATTGATTAGTTCCAGGTAGTGAGAGACTCTGTCTCAATAAAACAAGGTAGAGAGTGATGATAAAGACACAACATTAATCTTTGGCACACACATACACACACACACATACACACACACACACACACACACACACACGACTTCATTAGTGATCCCTAGGCCTCTAGCTCAGTGGTTTTCAACCTTCCTAATGCTGCAACCCTTTAAAACAATTTCTCATGTTGTGATGAGCCATCAACTTATTTTCATTGTTCCTTCATAACTGTAATTTTGCTAGTTATGAATTGTAATGTAAATACTTATATGCAGGATCTCTGATATGCAACCCCTGTGAAAAGGTGACCTTCAAAGGGATTGTGATCCACAAGTTGAGAATCACTGCTCTAGATTTTTAGATCTCCTTTTGTAGTCCAAAATGAACTCAAATTTGTTCATCATCAAATTTGCCTCTCTGCCCTCCAAGTGCTGGGTTATAGGCTCCACACTATCACATTCAACTTCGACGTTATTTATCTCCCTTATCGCCTTAGTCCCAGAAACCTTAATATTTCTTAAAATATTTTTCATTTGACAATGCTTTAAGCAATGACATTAGGTTTGTAATTTAATCCAATTTAGCATAACTCCAGGTCTCATTTTTAGCATATGTATATGTGGCGTGCATGTGTGTGTGTGTGTGTGTGTGTGTGTGTGTGTTGCCTGAGGAAGTTTTACTTTCTTGTGTGAAATATTTATGAATATTCTGTCCATAGTGATTAGATTTTCTTTTGGCTGCCATACAACTATGTATGCTAACTAAATGAATACCTGCAGCCTCATTTTAGATAAGAATGTTGGTGCTAGTAATTATTTAAATTGTATTTTTTAACTCTCTGCTACTTTTATACTTTATAGGTCAACTTCCAGCTGATTCTGTTTTTACATTTTGATATATTTACTTGCCTCCCTCACTGTGCGTGTGTGCGTGTGTATGTGTGTGTGTATGTACGTGTGTGTATGTATGTGCGTGTGTGTATGTGTATGTGTGTGTATGTGTGTGTATGTGCGTGTGTGTATGTGTGTGTGTGTGTATGTGTGTGTGTATGTGTGTGTGTATGTGCGTGTGTGTATGTGTGTGTATGTGTGTGTGTATGTGTGTATGTATGTGTGTGTGTATGTGTGTGTGTGTGTGTATGTGTGTGTGTATATGTGTGTGTGCGTGCACATGTGTGTGTGTATGTGTGTGTGTGTGTGTGTGTGTATGTGTGTGTGTGTAGGTCAGAGGACAATGTTTGTAAATCAGTACTTTCCTTGTACCACATGAACACTGGGGATCAACCTCAGGTCATCGGGCTTGGTGGCTGTCACCTTTACCCACTGAGATGTGACAAAAAACCCAGCTGATTTATCTTTAAATGAGTATTTGCACACATTAACTAAATTTCTCCAATTGTTATTCTACCTCATGTTGTAGAAAACATTGCTCGCTTGTGGAGATTTTATTTTTTTAATCGCTTGCTGGAAGTGGATGTGACTACTACTGATTTATGTATCTGCTTGTTTATTTGATTGTTATTAAGAACAAAGCAGGAAGCTTACAGTCTGGATAGTGATTTAGGAAGATAATTATCTTAATTATATTTCTGAGGATTTATGTCTTTTTCTGGTTGGCAGTTCCTGGAGTTTCTCAACCTAGTCTAGGACTAACCTGGAAACCAGAGCAGAGCCGATCACTGCTCAACAGGCTCTATTGGCAGCAGAGGCAGAGCGATGGACTGATGGTGATGTCTGTGACATGTGGCCTTTTTCTCATACCACTGGCCAGGCTTTCCTTCCTTCTGTCCATCTGTAGCAAAGTATTTTATTTTGTTCAGTGCATCTGTGATAGAACAGTCATTCGTACTGGTCACCTTTTCTTCTGAGAGGTGGAGATAGTCCCAGGGTCCCAGCGGTGTAGCTTGGAGCTCTTCAGAAGAGTCATGGTGGGAAAATACGGCTGAGAGTTCAGCTTGCAGTACTTCCTGTGACCCCTGATGTTCATCCATTTGGAGATAGTGAGATCTTGATTGAAAGTGACTGTCATTATTTTTATGTCAATAGTTCCCTGGCACCCCTTTTTAGCATTAACCCCTTGAACCCCATGCAAGCCCGACTCTAGTCACTTGGACTCCAGATTCCTGGCTTGTCTGTGACCTCCTCAGGCCACGTACATGATCACCACAGCTCCTTCTCTTCTTTTCCTTTTATTTAATTTTTTCATGAGCTGTTCTCATTTTTGGTTCTTTTTTATCTGTGACTCTATAATCCCCAGGCACCTTCTCTAACACATGAGATATCTGTTACCAATCAGTGTCTAGGGTCCTTATGCTCAACTTGGTAGAAACCGTGGATAGCACTTCCCTGTGTTGACAGCCTTGAATCCTTCCCTGCCCTAAGTTTAGAAGTTGGACTGAATCACCCAGAAACTATGGAGCTGAGAACCAGAGACCAACTGCTTTAGGCTTTAGAAGCCAGAAACTTACTGCTCTTGGGATTCAGGTGTAAGGCTTATTGCTCTAGGCTTGAACTTCCAATGGCCTTGACCCTTGGCAGCTGTGATAATCCTCACCAGTGAATTGTGGAAGCAGACTGTTAAATCTGAGAATCCTAAGAAGAAAAGACTAAGTCCATGATTGTCTAGTTAAAGCAAACTGTATTTTGGGGTGCACTCAGGACTGGCCAGCTGGCCATCTCATTCTATATCAGGATTTGAGAGAGCAGTCCCTGCTGGCCTCTTGAAGTCCCTTTTAAAGGAGAGATAAGATGCTCACAGGGGTGAGAGTTGGCTGTTATACATTGCTAGAAAAATTCTGCAAGGGGGAAGGAGCCAGGTTAAAGATGGGAACGAGGTCACAGGCAGTTTGCACCAGATATAACAAACAAGAGCTTATTCTTAATTACAAATAAAAACCTTAATTTGCAAGAGAAACAGGAACTTATTCTTTAATTACAAACAGAAACCTTAGTCTGTACAGGACAAACAGGAACTTCTCTTCCTCCTCCTCCTCCTCCTCCTCCTCCTCCTCCTCCTCCTCCTCCTCCTTTTAAATTATTTACTTACCTTATATCCTAATGGCAGTATCCCCTACTTCTCCTAGTCCCTCCCCCTCACATCTTCGCTTCATTCACCCTTCCTCCCCTTCTCCTCAGAAAAGAAGAGCCCTCCCATGGATGCCAACCATCCTTGCCATATCAAGTTGCAGTAAGATTAGACACATCTTCTCCTAGAAGCTAGACAACGCAGCCCACTTAGGGGAAGGGGATCCAAAGTCAGGCAATGTAGTCAGAGACAGTGACTGATTCTGCTGTCAGGGACACACATGGAGACCAAGCTGCATGTCTGTTACATGTTTGCAGAGGGCCTAGGGTCATCCCATTCATTCTCTCTGGCTGGCAGTTCAGTTTCTGTGAACCTCTCTGGGCCCAGGTTAGTTGATTCTGTAGGTTTTCCTGCGGTGTCCTTTGACCTCTCTTGTTTCTTCAATCCTTCATCTCCCCTCTTTCACAGGATTCCCCAAGCTTAATGTTTTGCTCTAGTCTCTGTATTCAGTTGCTGGGTGAAGCCTCTCTGATGATATTTATGCTAGGCACCCATCTATAAGTATAGCAGAATATCATCAATCGTGTCAGGATGAGCTCCCTCTCATGGCATGGCTCTCAAGCTGGGTCATTGGTGGGTCACTCCCTGAACTTACCCCTATACATCTGTAGGCAGGAAAAATTGTGTGTCTAAGATTTTTGTTGCTGGGTTGCTGTCTCAATCCCTCCATTGGAAGTCTTGCCTGGTTACAAGAAAAGGACAGTTCAGGCTCCATATCTCCATTGCTAGGAGTCTTAGCAAGGGTCACACTCACAGATTCCTTGGAGTTTCCATTGTCCTAGATTTCTAGCTTGTCCTAGAGATGACTCGCCAATCAAGTTGTCTCTCTCAGTGCTTTCTCCCTCCATCCTCCCCCAAGTCATCCCTTCTGTTCCCATCACCCTCCCTCACCCAGTCCCTTCCTTCCACATACCCCGATCTCTAACTTATTTCTCCTTCTCATAACTGAGAAGATTCAAGATTCAAAAGTGCCCCCCACACTGGGCACCTCTTTGTTTGCTATGGGTCTGTGGTTTGTATCACGGGTAATTACAAATAAAAAACTTTAACTTGCAAAGATTTAAAATAGGACAAACAAGAACTTATCCTTCACTGTCCTAACTGCAAACAGAACCCTTAACCATCAAAGTGTATTGTTCCTGTTTTGGTCTCCCATCAACTTCTTGCAAGGTATATTATTCCTGTTTAATATCTCACAGACACCAGTCGGTAGCTGCACACAGCATCTGGAAGCATTACAGTTCTCAGACAGGCTGTGGGCATGAGGATCTTCAACCCATAGCAGCAATGGTTATCAGGTAGCTCTCTCAAGGTACCTTCGGAGTGTTCAAAACAGCTGGTGCTGGCATGAATGCTGCCCAGTGTGGACTACTTGGCTGATAATTCTTCTTTATGGGCAGACAGAGTACTGGAGAAGGGCCTTGCAGCTAGGTATCCAGTCGGGAGTCAAGCTACCTGCTGCAATATCTTAGCTTATTTAAAGGGAAAACAAGCATTAAAAGGGGCACTTGGAGTAAAGATGCCATTAACATTGACAGTGATTTCACAGCATTTAATAACATTCTAACAATACCTGACTCTTGACCTGATGCTCCAGGGAAGAGTAGTCCCTTCTCATCTATCTCTTATCCCTGAGTACATACACATTCCTGGAAAATACAGTAAATATGTGTCTATGTCGATGTGCACCTGCACGCTCACACGCACGCGCGTGCATGTGTGTGTATATGTGTGTGTGTGTGTGTGTGTGTGTGTGCACGTGCGTGCTCAAGCGCATCTGTGTATGTTTAGGTTAACACCTATGGTGATACACTACAGCCATCATTCTGATTTTTGTTTTAGTCACTCAGCATTAACTTTTGGAGATTTAGCCATGTTCTGTGTACATTTAGTTCATTGACTCTACTTCCAGACAAAATCCACAGTTTGAGGCTGAGATTTATGTTTCCACTTTTCCTAATCATGAATAAATTAGGCTGTATCTGATTCATTTCTTGTTTCCAAAAGCAGAATTCTGATAAATAGTTCTTTTGTCCCCAGTCAAGGACTCCTTTAAGGAATGAAATGGAAAGATATGCACCCTTATTTTCACAGTCTACAAAAAAACACCTGCACAGGCTCATAGTTCCAGATTTACTGCATGCAGTTTTCGTGCCTGTACAACCTTGCCAATCCCCTACATCACAAGACTCTGGTGCTTACCCGTGTGATACATATAAAGTGGCTGATTAGCATATCTAACCTGAATTAGCAATGCTAGCTTTGAGGCTTTCTTTCTCTCTCTCTCTCTCTCTCTCTCTCTCTCTCTCTCTCTCTCTCTCTCTCTCTCTGTATTGCCTATTCATGCTTTTGGCCCAATTTTTGTTTTTAATAAAGTGATTCTTTGCATTTTTTCATCAGACTGCATCTTGTTAGAAAGTCTACATAGACACACAAAAACTGCCGGGTTCTCACATTTTAGTGAGCACTTACATCCACTTATGTTTCTATCTGCTGATCTTGGCTTTAACCAGCTGTCAAACTCACTAAGTTAACATGATTTCAGCCTAAAGGATCCTAGTGTGTCGATTGGTTTGTACAGCCATGTTCTGGTAGAGGTGCTTTCCCCTAATCATTAAAAATGCTTAAGAGATAGGTTATTTATGACAGAGCTCTGGGAACTCTCAGGAATCTTCCTGATAGTTATTGATCTAATTCTGTAAAAGGAATTAAGACAAAACCCTTTCTAAAATTTACAACAATTTTTCTGTATTTAGGATCCTTAGAGATGGCAGTGTGTCTAAGTAATAAAGTGGTATTGTTCTATACAGGACAGGCTTTTTAAACCAATGCTGAGTCAGTCAGTCAGTCAGTCAGTCAGTCAGTCTGTCTGTCTGTCTGTCTGTCATCTATAGCTATGTACTTACCCACCAAATGCTGTTAAAGTTAGATGTGCAAATGCTGCTTTGAGTTGCTCTTGAAAAGTGTTCATGTATGTGGCAATGCTTATGAGAGAGACTCAGCTGCAGTGACACTTTGCAGTACAGTCTGTCATCATCCCTTTTAATGGAGCATCTTTCTCCCAGCAATCATGCCCTTGTTCAGGATATTATAGCATTCTCACTATTTGATGGTTATGAATGAGATCCAAGCAACTATATCCAAGGACACTATTTTACAACTACACTCTAAGATGCTCTTTAGGAGAAGTAGACACTGAAGTCCATCTTGACACTTTGGTTTTCAGGGTACTGAGTAAGAGTCTGAAAAGAAACACATCGTGAACTTGATTTCTGTTGCTTTTGCCAGATTGGCAAATATGATCAATTAGGAAGCAAAAGTGACATCCTTCACCCACTTGCAGGCACTGTCGAGTGACAATATCCTTATAGTTGAAACAGTTCCTTTCTGGAAGGAGACTCTTTGTCTTAAGAAGTAAACAACCCCCAAACATCAGGAAGTCCCTGAAATGTACAAGATTCACAAGGCCCCTTGCTCTCTGAGCTTGTGTAAACAATAAGGATTACTGTGGGACTCTCCAACCCGTCCAGCTGCCTGAGAATTCTGTGGAAATGCTGAGATTATAGCTTTTATAAGCCATCATCTATATTCCAATGGTGGGGTGGGCTTTTCAGTGATGCAGCTGCCTTGCACTCATGTTTACCCCTGTAAGTAACTCTTAATCCACACTCTGATAACCACCCCAATAAACGTCCCGGTTAATCAAGTTGGACTTTGGTGTGGGGCAAGTGTGTCAGAGTTCGAAGGGTTGCAGGTGCCTGTGGTAGTGGTGGAACGGGTCTGGAGCAAGAGTAAGGTCAAGATGTATCCAAACTTGGAAAATCTCCTCTTGAGGCAGGCAGGAGTAGGATTGCTTCCTCCTTGTTCTGGGCCTATATGCCTCAGAGAACAAATCCTTGTGATCTTGACCCCCACCACCATTGAGGTAGCCACATAGCCTCCCTATAAGGACATGCCCAGCAAATACCTAGAATTCCTTTTCATGCAAATGAAACATTCCCAGCACCTCAGTATCCAGAAAACGCCCTCCCCCTTCCTCAAGGTTTATATAACCCCTATTACCCGAGAATAAAGACAGCTGTAACCCTTGAAAACCATCTTGAAGGAGGCTTATTTCTTCCTGGCACTCAAGCTTAATGAACCCCTGGGAACCTACCTTGCCTGGACAAGATTTGTTCCTTTCATTCCAGCCAGGTGCGCAAGGCTTGGGGCCAGAATACCTTGAAGGCAGAAGCAGACCCGGCCCACAGTTTGGTCATTGGTACCCTTTCTGATGTGAAAGGGAAAAAAAAATTCAGGCTTCTCCCCTTAAAAAACTACAAGGCAGGAAAATAATTAATAATTGAAAAAGTACCTGTACTGGGACCTAAATCCACTTTAGAATCATGGTTAGCTTCGCAGAGCACCCTAGGTTCTGGGACCCAGAAATGTAGGATGTCCAGGAGGATTAGAGGGTTGTGTGCTCTTAGTGTTTAGCTGTGTGTAGATGGGTAGGACTCTGCCTATCCCATTTCAGTCAAATTACCCTAATGATGCTGTCTCTGGTAGATGCAGTCCCTGTGGTAGCCACAATGCTGATATTAGGTGATCAGTGAGAGCTGAAGCCTTCCAGGGAGAGGAATCTCTGTTTTTGCCTCAAGTCTGTCTTTCTATTCACAGTTAACTTCCTTGCCTGTGGTGCTTATGCCTGAGAGAAAATGCAAGGCTGCTGTTGGATTCTAGGGACAGGTTTGTTTCCTGTTTTTACCATTTAGATAAATCAACAGTGAACTTTTGAAAGAATGCCTGGCACCGATGCCTTTTAAATGTTTTCTTATAACTCTTGTATACATTCATCTTTTGGTTCTAAGAATGACCCAGGTTCAAACTTGGCATTCTGATGCTTACCAGCCACAAGATTTTGACTAAGTCAATCTTCGTGAGCAACCCCCCTTCCCCATCCTTCCTTGTTTGTGAACTCTGACCCTGAAGGCTGTTACAAGAGTAATAATGTAATGTCTGTATACCCCTAGCACTTAGCCAACCACATTCAAGATCCTCAGTTCATTTTCTTTCCTTGCTGATCACAAGAGGAAGCGGGTTGCTCTGGAGGTGGGAAGTGAGTGTCTGATTCCAAATTGGGCATCCTTCTCAAGATTCCCGTCAGGTACTCTCAAGTGCATCCCTATTTTGACAGATGCTAGACTCTCTCTTCGAGGCCTAGCACGGTGACGGTGCCGCTATGCAAATGAAGCCTTTGCAAGAGCTGGTGAATGTCAGCAGACAGCTTCCACCACGGACTATTGATGTGCTATCAGTCCCCACTGCTGCTCAAGCCTTCTGAGTACTCCTAAGACATTTAGAGCCGAAGAACTCCCAGGGTTTGCCAAGGCAGGGCTCATTTGCTCAGCAGCTAGAGCTAAGGGTAAGAGGTTCAATGACTGACTCAAGGACGCTGGGATACAGGCATGAGCTGGGTTTCTTACACCTCAAGACAACCGCAGCTTTGAGGGAGAAGAGTAAATGTCAACCTGGGGAGAGGGAAGAGTTAATTCTCTCTTTAGGTGTGATGTGAAAGAGTATTCGGGTTTCCCAAACTGAAAGACTCTTCTTAATCATTTTGCTGGATCTATTTTTCCAGTACAGGGCATCCACAGCTAGGTTATGGCTCAAGGGTGCAAGGATGTCCCTATTCAAGACATATGCCTCAATAGAATCTTCAGTGTTCCATTGAAGTCTGAGTCTCAAGGGCAAGTTGGACAATGGTGTTGAGTTCTGGCAGAGTCTGAGGCCTGACAAAAGGGAATTACAAATGCTGAGGGCAGGGGAAGATGGATGCTTCAACTCAAGGAAGGGAAGAATTAAGATAAATTCAGGCCTTAATGCAGCCCAATGAGTCCAATGCTAAACTCTTCCAAGAGAGGCACCACCCAGAAACAATGTTTAACAGCTAGTTGGGTATCCCCAGCTCAGCTGAATTAGCAGGCAATGCTATTACCACAATTATTATTTCTATAGTATTTGTCATTATGATTATTTAAAATCTGGAAAAGGCCATGGGAAAAGTCTGTAAGTTGGTCTATCAGCTTCAAGAAATCAGACAGAACTGTCCAGGTTGCTTGTGTAATTACATATTGTGTAGCCCATGTTTCTGAATTTTTGACTTTCGCAAGTGTATCACGAATGATTGCTGCAATAACAAACAATTACCAAAAAACTCTCCACTACATGTGTATGTGGATTTCAGATCCAGGTATCTTAAGTCTAGTCTATGTATTTCATTTGGAGGGTCAAGATTCAGGGACAGGGTGCTGGAGAGATGGCTCAGTGGTTAAGAACACTGCATGCTCATCCAGAGGTCAGGGGATATGTTCCCAAACCTCACACGGTGGTGAATCATCTCTAACTCTAGTTCCAAGGTATATGATCCCCTTTTCTGTTCTATTTTGGTACTATACAATATAACACACACATACATATATGCAGGCAAAACACTCTACACATAAAATAAAAACAAATAAATCTTTTTAAAAAAAGATATTAAAGAAGACTTTTTTTAAAAATAACTTTGGAATTTTTTTTAGATTTATTTTATTTATTTTATGTAGCTGTACAAATGGCTGGGAGTCATCTTATGTGTGGCTGCTGTTGAACTCAGGACCTCTCCCTGCCCCACTGACTCCAGCCCCACTTGCTCAGGCATAATTTACACCAGCTGACTTCAGATGCACCAGGAGAAGGCATCTGATCTCATTATGGGTGGTTGTGAGCCACCATGTGGTTGCTGGGATCCGAACTCAGGACCTTCGGAAGAGCAGTAAGTGCTCTTACCTGCTGAGCCATTTCGCCAGCCAGGATCTAAAGTCCCACAGTCTTTACATATTAAAAGTTCAATCAATTTAAAATGTCCAATATCTTTTAAAATTCAAAGTCTCTTAACTGTGGGCTCCACTAAAATACATTCTTCCTTCAAGAGGGAAAAATATCAGGGCACAGTCACAACCAAAAGCAAAACCAATGTCTGGGATCCAACTCACGATCTTCTGGGCTCCTCCAAGGGCTTGAGTCACCTCTCCAGCTCTGCCCTTTGTAGTACACATCTTGTCTTCTGGGCTCCAGATGCCTGTACTCCACTGCTGCTGCTGTCCTTGGTGGTCATTGCATGGTACTGGCATTCCCAAAACACTGCTGTAACTAGGCTTTACCAATAGCCTCTCATAGACTGTCTTTACGGTGCCAAGCCTCAACTCCTTTGCATGACACCTTCAGTTCTGAGCCATCAATTGCAAACTGAGGCTGCACCTTCACCAATGGCCTTCCATGGCCTCTCACTGTGCCGAGCCTCAGCTGCTCTTCATGACCCCTTCTTGCTGTCAAAATCAGTACCACCTGGGTGACTCTTACACATTACCAAGTCCTGCTGCAGCACAAGATACAACCTTGGCTATCTCTGGAACATAGCCTCTTTGTGCTCTCAGAAAACACTTCCTAGAAGATGTCACCTCAATGATGGTGGTCTCTTCTTAATCACCGTTAATTTCTTAGCTCCAGCTAACCAGCATCAATAGTCCCAGTAATGCAAAGTTCTCTCTTTAGTAGTTCTGGTATCTTGTTAATCACAGCTGATACTTCAGCCCCAGCTAACCAGAACCACAGAATCTTCACAATCAAAACAACATGGCCTGATAAGACTCTTTAATCTTCCCTCTGAAATTTCACAAGCCAGGCTTCCATCTCTGCATTGTTCTCAACATGATCTTCCAAGTTCCTACAGAATATCCCACATAGTTCTTAACAGCCAGTGACTGCTCTTCTAGCTCAAGTTCCAAAGTCCTTCCACAGTCCTCCCCAAAACATGGTCAGGTTGTCACAGGAATACCCCACTCTTGGTACCAATTTGTCTTAGTCAGAGTTTCTATTCCTGCACAAACATCATGACCAAGAAGCAAGTTTGGGAGGAAAGGGTTTATTCAGCTTACATCCACATGGCTGTTGATCACCAGAGGAAGTCAGGACTGGAATTCAAGCAGGTCAGGAAGCAGGAGCTGACGCAGAGGCCATGGAGAGATGTTTCTTACTGGCTTGCTTTTTTTTTTTTTTTTTTTAAAAAAAGCCATAGTACAGAAGCTTCTAGAATACCCTTCAAAGTACTAATGGAGAAGCAAAAATGCATGAGGCCTCCAAAGGTCTAGGCGTTGAATCGGTGTGTAGTTTCTTTTGTATGTATCATTGACCAAAGAAAGTCACCTGATCAAACTCAAAGGCAAGGGGAGAGATATATGTGTTCTATAGATGCAGGCATGAGTGACTTGCTTTTTCAAAGTCTCCCAGTCTAGGGCGTGAATTCATGGGAGAGTGGCGAACAACCAAGGGCAAAGACACTACCAGGAATTAGCAAGGACAGCCCAGATCTTCAAAGCTCTATTTTATTAAATCTCTTTCCTGCTTATTGCCACCCAGGTGACTTTATGATTTGCTGTACTGGGCTAACATTGCCCTCAAATTCCCACCTGGCCAAGCACAGTGGGCAGGAAACACTGCAAAGATAAGCTAGCAAGTGTGAATTTTGTGTTTTTAAAATGCTTATTCTTGAAGAACTGTATTCATTTCCAAAATGTTAAAATCATTAGGGTACAGCTTACAGAACTTTCATGTACCAAACAAATGAAGTGTAACTTGTATCTAAGTAAGTCGTCAGAGCCAATATCTCAAAACTCCACTCCCTGACACTGTCTAGCTGTTATCTCCCAAGGGGAGGCACTCATTGTGCTAACTTCTAGCACTGTGGGTGATGTTTAGGACTCTGTGGAGCATACCTTTTCCTTTCTGAGGCTTCTCCCATGTCAGATGCTCCCTTGCTATACAGCTTCTTCTGTGTTCACCTAGACCTTCATGGCTTTCTTACTGCTCAGCACGCTTTGACTGATATGCACCAGTGTGCTAGCATTTAAGTATCATTTAATCTCCACAAGGCAGTGTAGATGCGTTCTCTATAGTGGTGTGTTATGGATAATGATGGGATGGGGGAACGAGATGGGGAGTGGCTCTTCAGGTCTTCTGAATCACTGAGTGTTTTAATCTACTCATCTTGTCATGTTTGGAAGAGGTATGTTAAACTCTCCAGCTATAATTTTAGAGGCAATTTTTGTATCTCCCTTTTAGTTGTCAGTTTCTTAACCATGTACTTAAAATTGTTGTTATTAAATGCAGACACATTTATAATCATCATGTCTCTCTGACACATCGGCTCTGTTATTATTTTCCTTTCTTTTTCAGGGTATTTTCTTTTTTATGAATTTATTTATTTATTCACTTTGCATCTCAATATCAGGCCCCCTCCTCCCAGGACAACCCCCATCCTCCCATCCTCTTTTCTGGGAGTATCACCCTACCCTGCCAGACCAAGTCACTGCAGGACTAGGCGCATCCTCTCCCACTTAGGCCAGACAAGGCAGCCTAGTTAGGGAATGGAATCTACAGGCAAGCAACAGATTCAGGGACAGTCCCTGTTCCAGTTGTGGGGAACCTGCATGAAGACCAAGCTGCATATCTGTTATTCATGTGTGGGATCCTAGGTCTAGCCCATGCCCAGTATTTGGTAGGTGGTTCAGTCTCTGGGAGCCCCCAAGGGTCTAGGTTAGTTGACAATTGGTTTTCATTATTTTCAAAGGTCTGCAATCCTTCACCTGTGTGTGTGTGTGTGTGTGTGTGTGTGTGTGTGTGTGTGTTGTTTGCATGTATGTATACATGTATATAATAATGCACAGACTTCTGCATGCATGAGTACAGGCTATACTGGACATCTTCCCGTGTTACTCTCCACCTTAATTTTTTTGACCAAGACTCTTCTTAAACCTGGTGCTCATTGACTGTCTAGACTGGTTGGCCAATGAGGATCTACCTGTGCCTGCTTCCCCCACCCAACCCTGCCCAGTCCTGGGGTGATATGTGTATGCTTTTTGCCTGGGCCCTGGGAATCTGAACCCAGGTCTTCATGCTTTTACAGCAAGCACTTTACCCACTGAGCCATCGCTCCAGTCTCCACCATTGCGTTTTGAAGAACTAAAGAGGACTGGCGTGTCTTTTCAACCCAGAGCTTACTGTCACAATGGTGGGCCCTTTCCTCTGAGCCAAAGAAGGAATCTTTGTGGTATGAAGTTTTTATAGTCAGGATCCTGAAAGAAAATAGCTGGCATGCTTCCAAGTTTTATATGTTTAGAGTTTACAATATAACGAACAAAGTATGGGACAGAGTTCAGGCAACTGGCAGAGGCTGGAAAATACCTGAGGGTTGACCACAGAAGGCAGGAGTCAACACTGGGCTTAAAGTCAGAAGGAGAGAGAGAGTCTTCCTGGAGTCCCTGGCAAGCAGAGTGACAGAACCAGCTTCCCAACAGAAGCGGAGGTTGCCGAGGAAGCCACCATGGCCAGAATGGCAGGGAAATGAAGAGAGACTAGGGAAAGGATAGGAGCAGTAAACAAATCCCTCTTACCATTTTCTTGTCCCTTTCTAGTCATTTCTATTGGCCAAATCCAACTGGAAGCCAAAAAGAGAAAGGTATTAAGTAATGCAGACCACAGTGTTTAGCCCTCTTTCAGGACACAGAACAGAACAGGTCCAGGTTCCAGTACTGCATAGGAGAATGAATAGCTAGGGTGGTTGCCATCTGACGTCTAGAAGGGCCCACAGTGCTCACGAGAGGGGGAGCATAGAATTCAAGTGCCCCAGTTCTGAAGGCAGACCACCTGGGTCAGCATCCAGCTTGTGGCATATAACCGTTATTATTGCTAGGTAACAGCTCACACATACGGTACCTCCGTTCTGCACCTACGGAGTGAGTGTGATGGCGAGCGTCTGACTCACAGAGCTGTTCTGTGAAGATGGTGAGAGTGAAGTGTGTGGAAGTCAAGAGAGCGCTGGGTACCGCGCACACCACAGAGTGACATTTTTAGAGTCCAATGATCAAAAGTCACATTTTTTAAAGCTTGGCAGCATATGTGACAGATGGCTCTGGCGTTTCAGTAACCTTGAACAATACAGAGGAGACAAGTTGGTAGGATTCTGTTGTATGGGTGGAAAAGAGAGTTTAGCCCTGGAGGAGGTTAGTGAATACAGTGGGGCCCCAGGAGGGCAAAGCAAAACCCACAGCCATTGAACTTTGTCTGGAGAACACTTGGGTATCTCACTGCTTTCTTGGTGGCTGAGGGTGAGCACATGGGTATAAACACTGATGCTAAAATAACAAATCTACAACCTTACTGGTCACTATGTCTGTATCAAATGCACTCTGACTGTTTTCAACAGCACTGTTTCTCACCCCTCCCCACTCCCTCTGATCCTCATTTTCTTCCCAACTGGTCTCTGTTTTACTCAGGTCCCCATTTCCCTGTTTGTTTCCAGGCTCCACGCAGGCACTCACAGCTGCTGTGTGCTCATCATTTCAACAGTCACATCCAGTGGACAGCACCCCACTGCTCCCTTTCTGGGTCCCCATAGTTCTTTCAAGCACTCAGCTGTTCCTTATTGTCACTTTGACCAAACAGCTCCTTCTTTGTTCACTACTTAAAGAGGCTTCATTTTATTCTGCCTAGAGACTCGGCTCTTTTCTCTTGTTCAGCTCTCAGCCTCTTGGCCATATTGGATGACAATCAATATACGTTAAAAAAAAATAGTTGAACAAACGTGTATTCTATTACCACCTAGATTGCTGAGTGAGTCAGACTTAGAGGCAGTTCTCAGGAGATCAGGGTAGGACGTTTCTCTCTGTAGACCTTGCCAAAGCATTTCAGGAGTCCTAGAGGAGGACTCCTTTATAGTTCTGGAGAGTGGTGTTAAGAAAATGAGGAGGGGGTAGTGCTAGTTATAGGGAGAGCTCAGCAAGTATTCATAGACTGGCAGATTGAGGTGCCCGGCATGACTCATGCCCCCAGTTTATCTTTACAATGCCATTTGCCCTTGTCAGAATGCTGATGTGTAAGGCAAATAGCACCCCCTCTGGACTCTCTGGAATTCACTTCTTATTCTCCTTTGCCCACAACCCAGCTTCACTGTTGTCTTCCCAGTAAATGAGTCAGGAGAACTGGGGTGGCTCTGATCAATTAGGATTAAGTTCAGGTGAAAACAAAGGGAAGGCTGTTGGGAGAAGTACAACTTTGAAGTCTGTCTCTCTAAACTAAGAAGCACACGGGCTGGCAGTGCAAGGCTGGCACCGTCAGCCTGGGATGCCCTGAGAACCCAGACTCTTCTTTCTCATTCTCTGTCCTAATGGGTTATCTCTCCATTCGTGCTCCTTCCTGTCGGTGCCCTGATGAAAAGATGGTTACGTGACCTCTGGGCACTGGGAGAGCATCATAAGAAGGAAGAATGGTGTGCAACGGTCGAGTGCCATGTCAGAAAGACAGTCCTTTCATCCAGGCAGAGGCACTGGTGTTGAGTCTGTTGCGTAGATGTCACTGGGCCTGTGTGCACCTCTGGCATGTTGTGGTCTGCAGTGGGAGTGGCTGGGAAGTCATGCATTTTTAGTAGGCTATGTTGCCAACCTGAACAAATCAGGTTGGTAAGGAAGGATGGAGCAGGGGTGATGGGCATTACAAAGGGGGCTCAGGAGGGAAGAAATAGCACTTGGTGTATAGTAACTAGAGTGGGTGTTGGGGACCCACAATGCTGCTACGCGGCTGCTACTCGGCTTTCACAATTGCTGCTGTGCCTTTGCTCAGACTGTCAAGGTTATCTCCATATTGGAAAAATAAGTCAGTAGCCGTTTCTAAAGGAGAAGTGTAGACCTGTAACCTATCACTGCCTCTGCTGCTAAGTGTTGGGGCACACCGTGCTTAGACATGTCCTAGAACTGCCCTACTGGGTGAACAGGCAGGTAGGCACTGTCAACTCTGGGTTCTGCCCCTGACTATATAACCCAATGGGTAGTTTCAGGCAATGGTGCTGTATGGAAGCCAGTAGGCATATTAGTTTTTCTCTCACTGTTTTTTAAAAAATTACCAATAGAGTAAGTACATGGGTGTGAGACACTTGTCTGTTTTGCAGGAGTGCTAGAGACTACCAGGGGTGGGTGCTTCATTTTTTAAATGGAGATCAACCTTCTTGTCATAACAGTGGGAAAAAAAATAGAGAAAATGACTAGTCTACTTTGGTGTCTTTGATAATCTGTGTGCGTATAAATTCTAGCCAGATTAGGGAAACTTTCACTGTGTCATTAGCCTGGACTTCTTTTGTTTTTTTAAGCCTCTGTCCCCAGTATATCATTTCTGCCCTTTTTCCACTTCCAAATACATTGCCCCTCTCATCAAACTAATACAATGAAATAGAGTTAGAACAATCACAATGCCATAATGGTGTTGCCTTGCCTTTGAAGAGCCCCTTGAATTTCATAGCCATTTCTGCACACTTCACTATCTTTTTATATTTTGAGACTGGGTCTATGCAACCCAGGGTGGCCTTGAAGTTGTGATCCTCTTACCTCAAGTTCCTAAGTTTGAAATCTGATCCCCACAGTCCTGTGGTGGGAGCCAGCATGACAAGGTACACTAGGAGGCACAGGGTTCAACCCTGTGTATGAGCAGCCTGCATTTGAAAGAGCAGTAATGGGTTAAAGCCACTTACTGAGTGTCTACCCTAATGCTGAGACTAACCCATTGTACCTGGAAACTTGCTTATGGATCCTGCTTCTGCTTGATTTACAAATCACAATGCCAGCTGGCACTGATGTCATCGGTTGCCCATCTTCTGCTCTGCTCATCTTTTCTCGGGAGTCTCTGCTTATAACATCCGTCTCACCTTCCCCTTTGCCTTATTGAGGTCATCCTTAACTCTCTTTTTGACCTGGTGTCCAGGTTCCAGATATAGATATGGATTCAACGTGCCTCCTGCCAAGTCACTCATCTCTTGTGGGAGAACAGCACCCCCCCCTTTTTTTTTTTACTAGTTTGGCTGCTCCTCACTCCTAGACCACAGTGTAATTCTGTTCCAGTGTAATTCTGTTCAGCACAAAGCAATGACCAGATCATCGAGTCCATTCCAGCACTAAGGGTCTGAAACCGAGATCAGCTGGCTTGACGGGGGCTCTGATGCTCAGCTTGTTATTCGGCTCCCGCAGCATTTCCTCCAGCCCCCAAATCAGAAAGCGAATGTGTTCCCTTGATTTTGCCTTGCAGATGTGTCATTAGCTCTCTCCCACCTTCCTGAATCCTTGTAGATTTTTCGGCTCTGGCTTCTGAAAAGGGTTTCTGTAAAACCTTTGTAGCCCCACAAGGCCTGCTCCCCATGCCCATTCCCCATGTATCTCTGCCTGAGGACTAGACACCTAAGGTTGGTGACTTTTCCTGCCATCTTGGACCTCTTTTCTATCCCTGACCTCTGTGCCTTCATCACTGGAGCATCATTCCTAATCCCCATCTGCCTACTTTTAATTTTTCTGTTTTGTCTCTTCCAACAAAGCTGAGCTCTAATGAGGTGGAAACCTGGGAAGAAAAAAAAAGCCCCCGATGCCAGCAGGCACTTGCTGTGTCTTTATTCTCGATTCCATCCCTGCTTGCCAGCTGTCCCCACCAGTTCCCTGCCTACTGTGGCTTCCTTAACAGGAAGGATCATGTCCTATTTCTAGATGTGGTTACTATTGACATCACTTACCAAGTTCTCCAGTTGATAAGAATGGATTAAGAACAGGTGGCCAGCTCCCTTGGACCAGAGACAGGAGGTGGGAAGACTCAATTTAAAATCCCAACTTTTTTTTTTATTTTTCTTTCTGAGAATTTTAAAATGACAACCCAAAGGGTTATCCAGAAGAGTGGAAAGCAAGCCTGGAGCTAACAGTTACTCTGAAGGGCTTAACTGGAAGAAGCACATAGAGAGGTCATAGAGGCTTTAGTAGAAGCACATGACAGATTTCTAACTGTCTCTACTCAGATGTTCTGCTGTGTGGTTTGGTGCATACATCCTTACCTTTCTGAGTAGGTAGGGTAGCTGTGTAGTTACCAGTCTCTTTATAAATTTAAGATGCTCAGAAGTAAGCCAGCTGAATTATTCCGACTCATTAGGGGCATTAGCCAAGCCTGCTTCATCATCTTCCACCTCTCATCCCCAGAGTGTTTTTGTAACTCGAAACCTGTTCCTCAGATGGCTCTCAGCTTCCAAGCTAGAAGCCATCCAGCATCAGCCCTCTCTGTCTCTCTCTGTCTCTGTCTCTATCTCTCTCTGTCTCTCTCTCCTTGCCTCCCCCCCTCCTTGTCTCCTTCTCTCCCTCCTTCCTTTCTTCTGTGCTTTATTGAAGTAAAACTGGGAATAGAAGAACATTCAATTGAAGAGCAATGTTGTGATACATACAGACACCGTGAAACTATTGCAATTAAACGACACCCCACATCTATCACCTCACACAGTTGCCCTCTCTGTGTGACATGTGAGGATACTTACAAGAGCTCTGAGTGGGGCTGGAGAGGTGTCTCTGTATGTGGTTAAGAGCAGGAACTGCTCTTCTAGAGGCCTCCTGTCTCCTTCCCAGCACCCACATGGTAGTTTACCTTTACAGCCATCTGCAACTCCAGTTCCAGGGGATCTAATGCCCTCAACTGGCCTCCCTGGTTCCAGGTAGACATAACCTCAGGCAAAAGTACCCACATACGTAAAACAAAAAAATAATTTGAAAACATACTTAAAATGTCCTCTTAGCGAAGTTTAAGTAGCAGTATACTATTGTGTGGTCTGTTCACCATGCTGATCTCAGATTGTTCTTGAAGAACTTGCTCCGCTACTTCATCTCTTGCAAAGACCAAACCTGGGTTTGGAAATCACTTTTCACACTTTTTAAATACTGAGTCTCTCTGTTTGTAAATCGCTCTGGCAGGCTGTGGTAGTTCTCAAAAACAAGCCAGTCATAATCATCCAGAGGCTTCTTAGAACATGCATCTCTCTTCTGAGATCTGGTGGGACTTTTCTCATATTTCCAACAAATTCAAAGGATGCACCCCTGCCACAGCTGCTGCTGCTGCTTCTGCTGGTGGTGGTCTAAGCCGGATCTCCTAGAGTCTTGACTGTGGTGTGAGATGAGATTTTGCATATAGACATGAGTTTAAATGGTGTCCCAGTCATTGACTATTTGGTCAACATATTTAATCAGCTTAAGCACCGGTCTCCTCTTGAAATGAAACAAAACTTACTTCTCAAGGTTACCTCCTCCTAGCACCAATGCCTCACATTCTGCTAAAATTCGTTTCCTATTTCTTTGTTCTTTGCTACTTCCTGTTGAAAGTTCCTAGTTAAATAACCAAATAGTGGATTTATCATGTAGAGAGCAGGTCTTCATCTCCAAAGAAGAATGTTTTGGGGCAGGGAATAAACTACCAACAACTTTCTGAAAGAATGTCATTTTAGTTGGCTGAATTAAAACATTTCTGAACAGCTAAGAAAGTGTATCACAGGAACCTCCTTACTTAAACTCTTGAGTATAACATATATTTCCCAGAAACAATATGATTTGTTTCGTACCTATACCAGGGCTGGGACGCTGGGATAAGGCACAAGCTTCTTGAGGCCATAAGCAGTTGGCATTGTTTTCCATTGTTTTTTAAGCACATGGGATTATGTAGATATCTTGGAGTGGGTGACACGAGACTATTTCTTATGCTTACTATTGGATAGATGACATGTATTCTGTTAACCTAATTATGTAAACCATAGCAGGGATAGAGAATGGCTTCTGAGGGATGTGAATATAGAAGAGTTAGGAAATCGACATGGGAATGGTTATAAGTATTGTGTTAGAGAGAGGAGAGCAAAGACTCCTGTGTCCCAGCAAATTTTCAAGTTGTTCACATCAGGGCTCTTGCTATGATTTGCTTCATTAGACTGCCTTAAGTCACACTTATTTAATTCAAATTCACTTTAAAAGGACTGAGCACACACAGAAAGGAACTATTATTAACCAAAACCAAAGAACTTTATCCTCTTATGTCATTCGGACTCCTTGTTGTAAGGTCTTTTGTTTAGTAATATTTTTATTATTTCTTTGACAATTTCATATAATGTATTTCATCATATTCACTCTTCCTTAGTCCCCCCTCACCTCCCTGCTTTCCCAACATTGGGTTCTCTCTCTCTCTCTCTCTCTCTCTCTCTCTCTCTCTCTCTCTCTCTCTCCCTCCTTCCCTCTCTTTTTAACAAAAGTCCAGTGAATACAATTTGTGTTGCCAAATACTCATCTGTGTAGAGCCTGCTCTGGAGCCAGGTGGATCACTATGGTCACACCCTAAAAGAAAGCCCCGCCCCCATCAACAGTACCCGTTGCCAGTGGCTCCTCAGCTAGGGGTGGGACTTTGTGCCTACTTTTTCCCCCTACAATGCAGTGATTTTTGTTTGACTTGAGGTTGCACAGGTCTTGTGCATGTTGTCACAATTGCTGGGACAACTGTCCCGTTGTCTCTAGAACACACTGTTTGCTTGTGGTAATCTACTGCCTTTGCTCTTCAAGTTATTCCGCAGCTTCTGTAGTTTCTGTGTCCTAGATGTTTACAGCTTTAGACTGCTCACCTGCAGACACTTCCTCACAGACAAGCTAAACCCTCCACCCTTGTCCTGAAACTGATAAACACACTGAGGTTCTGGGATACAGCATATGTCTGTAATTTCTTTAGTGTCTGTCTTTGTCCATTCTTCAGTCCCTTGCCCACCCTAGTGAGATCAAGGAGAAAAGCTTTGTGGTTCATGGTAAAAATTTAAATTTTTTTTTCCAATTTCTGTCAAGAATTTTGGTGGGGATTGCACTGAAACTATATATTGCTTTAGGCAGGATGGTCATTTTTATGACATTAATCAGAATGATCCATGAGCATGGAATATCTTTCCATCTTCTGGTGTCTTCAGTATCTTTCCTCAATGTCTTGATATTTTTATTTTGTGAGACTTTTCCTTTCATAGTTGAATTTATTCCAAGATTTTTTTTGATTATTTAGGACATTATTTCCTTGATTTCTTTCTCTGTATATTTGTTACCTTGGAACTCTATTGACATTACATGTTAATTTTTTTATCCTGCTGTTGTATTGAACATATTTATCAGCTGTAGGAGTTTTATGGTAGAGCCAATAGAGTCTTTTGAGTATAGAATAACATCATCACCTATACATAAGGATCCTTCAGCTTCCTCTTTTCCTATTTGCAATTTCTCTCTCTTCCATTTGTTTCCTTTCAATAGCTGAGACTTCGAGTAATGAGCAGGAGTGGGGAGAGGGAATAGCCTTGTCTTGTTCCTGACTTTAGTGAAAATGTTTTGAGTTTTTCTCTCTTAGCTGGCTATTGGCTACCTGTCTTTATTATGTTGAGATATGTCCCCTATATTCCTAGGTTCTCTAGGACTTTTATCATGAAAGGGCATTGGATTCTGTCAATTCCCCTTCTTTTTCAACTGATGAGGTGGTCGTATTGCTTTTGTCTTTGAATCTATTTATGTAGTGAATTTATTGAGTTACAGATGTTGAAGCATCTTTGTAGCTCAGGGATGGAACTGACTTGATCACCTTGGATAAGCATTTTGATGTGCTCTCTTGAATCCAGTTTGCAATTACTTTATTGAAAATGTCTATGTTCATTCAATGCATAATTTTCTGTTGTTCTTTTTGGATATTTGTCTCAGTTATTAAGGTAATATTGGATTTATAATTCTGAAGTTGTGGCTGGTTTTTATACTAACTTGACACAAATTATGAGCATTTTGAAAGAGGGAGCTTCAGTTGAAGAAATGCTCCAGCCAGACTGGCCTGTGAGCAAGCTTATGGTGCATCTCTCTTGATTAATGTGAAAAAAGCATCTCTCTGTGGGTGGTGTCACCCCTAGTCTTTTGGTCCTGGGTGTTACAAGAAAGAAGACTGAGCAAGCCAGAAAGCAGCACCCTGTCATGGCCTCTGCTCCACTTCCTGCCTCTAGATTCCTGCCTTGAGTTCCTGCCCTGATTTCTTTTATTGATTGGCTGTGAACTGAGAGTTGTATGCTGAAACAAACGACACACCCCCAAGTTTCTTTTGGTCATGATATTTCACCATAGCAACAGGAACATAAACAAAGACAGAACCATTCCTAAGCATTCCTTCCCTTTCCATTATGCAGAATATTTTGAGGTGTATTAGATTTTCTTTGAAGGCCTAGTGGAATTCTGCACTTTATCCAGTTGGCTCTGGGCTGTTTTCTTATTCTCTTTTTTGTTTGTATTTTTGTTTGAAGACTTGATTACTGCTTGCATTTCATTGATTGTTGTGAGTCTTAATTAAAGAATTTACTTTGTCTTGATTTATTTTTTATAGGTATATACTTGTATCTGTTTCTTTTATTTCCAGCTTACCAGAGTATAGACCTTTTTTTTTTTTTTTTTTTTTTACAGTATATCCTTATACTTCTTTGAATTTTCCCAGTATCTGTTTTAAGGTTTCCTTTTTACTCAGGCTGTCCCCAGACTTACAGAGATCTGCCTGCCTCTGTCTCCCTTGTGCTGGGATTAAAGATATGTGCCACCATTGGTTGGCATATGCTGTGCTTTTATTATCATTTAATTTCAGTAATTTAATTTTTTTCTCCTTGACCTGATTTTCATTCAGTAGTATTTTATTTAGTTTCTATGAGTTTGTGTATTTTCTGTCATTTCTATTGTTGATAGCCAGATTTATTCCTTTGTGGTGAGACAGAACACAGAATGTGTTTTCTATTTTCCTTATTTATTAAGGATTGCTTTATGTCCTAATTTGCTGTTAATTTTGGAGATGGTTTAATGGGCTGCTGAGAAAAGAGTATATTTTCTAGTGTTTGGATAGAATGTTCTGTAGATGCCTTTCAGTCCATTTGATTTATGATATTTATCTCCAGAGTTTCTACAGTTATTCCCCCCCCCCAAAATGATCTGTCTGTTGGTGAGGATGGGATATTAAAGTCACTCACTATCCCTGTGTTGGGCCCATTCTGTGATTTTAGATCTATTCATGTTTATTTTATGAAATGGAGTGTGCCTATATTTGGTAGATATACACTTAGAATTGTAACATTCTTTTGACGGAATTTTTCTTTTAATGAGTATGAAATGTTCTTTTCTATCTCTTCTAACTGGTTTAAGTCTATTTTGCCAGATGTCAGAGTAGTTGTAGCTGCTTATATGTTAGTTCTAATTGCCTGGAATGTATTTTCTATCCTTTTATCCTAAGGCACAGTTGTTGATGATTAAGTGTATTTTGGGGAGTATTCAAAATATGGGTCCTCTTTTCTGATCCAGCCTCTTATCTTGTGTCTTTTACTAAGAAATTAAGACCATTAATATATACAGACTTATTGAACAATATTTATTAATTCTTATTATTTTGTTGTTGTGTAGCTATTTTCTTATACCTCCTTTGATTAACTCTTCTGGAATTGTTTACTTATTCCTTGGCCTCTCTTGGGTGCATTTACTTTTCTCTTTAGACTGAAGTACTCCTTCTAGTATCCTCTGTAGAACTGACTTAGTTTCCAGAAATTTCAATATGTGTTTTTATGATGAAAAGTTTTTCTTTCTTCTTTAATTATGACTGGTAGTTTTGCTGAGTATAATATTTTTTGGTGGCATCTATGGTCTTTCAGAACTTGTAGAACACCAATCCAGGCCTTTTGGCTTTCAAAGTCTCCACTGCAAAATGAGATATTATTTTGAGGAACCTGCCTTTATATGTGATTTGATCACTCTCTCTTGAAGATTGCAATAGTCCTTTTATTTTATTTTATTTTTTTGGTTTTTTTGGGGGCAGAGTTACTCTGTGTAGCCTTGGCTGTCCTGGAACTCACTCTGTAGACCAGGCTGGCCTCGAACTCAGAAATCTACCTGTCTCTGTCTCCCAAGTGTTAGGATTAAAGGCGTGCGCCACCACCACCCGGCTCTTTATTTTATATTCTGTATTTTAAGTATTGTGTAACCAGGGAGTTGCTTTTCTGGTTTGTCTTTCATATTTTCTATGTCCCTTGTATTTTGATAGGCATTTTCTGTAACTGTGACCCAGGTTTCTTCTACTATGCCCTTTATTAGTAGGTTTAATCTTTTCATGGCATCCCAGAGTTCCTGCATGTCCTGTTCGTGTTTTCTTCCAACTTAACGTTTTTTGACTGAATGATCCAATTTCTCTACATTGTCATCAGATAAAACACAATATTCTTGCTTTCACTTGGTCCCATATGAGGCTCTCCTCTGAACTTTTTGTTTGACTTCCTGAGTTTTTTGTTTTCTGTTTTGTTTCTGTTTAGCTTTTCTTCCATATTCTATTTATTAAATTATATTTTCATATCCTGAATTGTTTTTATTATTTCAATTATTGCTTGTGGTTTTATGTTCTTCATTCTGGCATTTATTCATATTCTCTTGGAGTTTATTGAATAAATTTATAATTGCTATTTTGAAATCATTTTCTTGTGCTTCAGATAAGTTGCTTTTCTTGGAAGAACAGTATTATGAGTGGATTAATATTGTCTTGATTATGTATTTTGTCCTTTTACTACGGGACTTAGGCATCTGGAGTTAGATTGTTGGGGGTATGTCTTAGTATAAATATCTGGTCTCACCTTTGTTGAGGTGCTGTTTCAGTCTTTGTTTGCTGTTACCCCAACTTTTCAGGTTATATACTAGCTGAATCTTGCTTCAGGTTCAGTCTTGAGGGAACTCTGTGTTGCTATGCCAGTGGGGTGTCATAAGTTGTCAGGGATAGGAGCAACTCTCTAGTCCAGGAAAGCAATCTTCTGTAGTTTTATAAGATACTTGCTACCAATCTCTGGAGATTTGCAGAAGGCTTACTGCCTTCCACAGGTTGTCCTTGTGTGGCAGTGGTTGTGGTCTCAGTGGGAGTAGCAGTTCTCTATGGGAGCAGGACATAGGGTGCTTTGTAGTCCTGACATATAAGGCTGGATGTGATAGTGGCCAGGCTGGGGGTCTCTATCTGGGATCAGGGACACAGAATATCATGTTGCCCTAGAGTATCCTGGTGTGTGGTGGTGATTGTGGTAGACTGTGTACCTCCCTTGGTTTGCTATCCCAGGATGCCATACAGGTCCTGGGTAGTATGGTAGACGGAGTGGTTAGATGAATAGACATTTTCCAAGGTAAGTGAGAAATGAGGGATTCTCTGTGAAGGTGATATTATAATGTTACCCACAAGTTAAACAACATGGATGTTTCCCTGTGATTGTGGGCTAAAATCTGCAGGCTGCTGCTGTCACAGGCTTTCAGTTTTCAGCCTCTAGTTCGATACACTTTTAAGTTTTCCATGAAAAGGGCAGACAAGGCATCATTACTGTGGTGCTGGAGGCTGAGATGCAAATCAGGATCCAGAGACTGTGGATTTCCATCTTTGCTTCAGTAGTTAGGCCTCCTGGGGCGGCTCTCCAGGCTATGATGGGATGCTGACACATCTTCAGGAATAAGGAAAACCCTGTGAGTGAAGTAAACTCAGGCTATGTCTTCACATCCTGAACTCCTGCACTCCAGAGAATGGTTTGTGATAGATGCTGACATTGTTTTGTGATGGATGTTGAAATTGTTTTCCTTTCCTTTTGCCTTTTTTTAAAAGTTAACATAGCATTACAAAACTGAAAAGAATAACTGTCCATAAAAAATATTGGGTAAAATATACTTTCACAAATGTGATCACTCTTAAGGGCTTGGCATATTTTCTCTAATTTTTGTATAAGCATATAAACATAAAGGTATAGAATATGCATTATTTAATACTATTTTTGATTTATTCTTAGAAATATTACACATTTGTACAATGTATTTTAATCATATCCATCCATCATTACCTCTCTCCAGCTCCCCCTATTAGTGTTCTCTATCCATTTATCTGTCAAATTAATGTTTTCCAGTTTTGCTTTGTTATCAATAACTCCATGAATCCAAAGAGTGCTACTTATATGTACATGGTGTATGGTCAACTACTAAGGCATGGGTAACCTATTCGTGACCATGCCCCCACCCCCAAAGGAAAGTGACCGTCTCTCCTCACCATCCATGCACTGTCACTGTCTCCTCTACCAAGGATAGAGCCATGAGAACCCATGTTGGAATTATGAATGGCTTGGTCTTGTGCAGGTCTTGTGTAGGTAACCAAGGTTGCTGTGAGCTGATATGTGCAACAGTGATGTCTTGTCCTGAAGTCAACATTTCATCCCCCCTGCTCTTCCTCCTCCTCCTCCTCCTCCTCCTCCTCCTCCTCCTCCTCCTCCTCCTCCTCCTCCTCCAATCCTTACATTCTTTTTGCTCATTCTTCAGCAATGTCCTTTGAGCCCTGGATGGGAAGAGATTAATTTAAAAAAGACTCATCTACAGTTATGCACACTAGAGCATATTTTAAATCTAACTCTATAATATATGTAATATTCTGCATTTGTTCTGTTTTTATGTCTTATGAAACTTTTCTTCATGACAATATATGTTCTTATCTCTTGACATTCATGAAAGACTGATTTCAGGAAACTCCACAGACGTCAACATGCACACATGTGCAAGTCATATATAAAATACTGTAGTGTTTACATGTTACCTATGCACATCCTTCTGCATATTTTAAATAATCTTTAGATTATTTATAATACTTGACATGATGTAGCTGCCATGCAAATAGTTACACTGCACTGTTTGAGAAGTGATGAAGAACAAAATGTCTGTCCATGTTCAGTACAGATGCATTGTTTTTTTAAAAGATATTATTTTATCCAGTTCATTGAATCCAATAACATGGATCCCAACTGTATGAAGAGCCAACAATAAGGAGTCTTTTGCTTAGATGAATATTTACACTTGATAAGTGTAAGTGTGTTGGGGCTGGGTGTAAACAGTGTCTCTCTACAAGCAGGGAGATGCAGTGAGATCACCAGCACTGATTTAAGAGCCTAGGGCATGCTTCTAATACCAGCATGGTGAGGACAGGCAGAAGGATCCCTGCAGCTCAGTAGTCAGCCTGTCTAGCTGGATCTAGAAACAAATGGTAAACAAATAAGAAGATTTTTCTCAGAAAAAAATACCAAAAATGTTTGAAAAGAAATGAAAGATGTAAAGATGAATCAAATGGAAATGCTAGAACTGAAAAGTGACACATTGAAAATAATTTAGAAACTGGATAGGCTCAGTAACCGAGGTGCAGCAAAGAAGAGGGAATATGTAGGCTTTGTAAAAAAGAGATGAACAGAAGTGATCAAGTAGCTATCCTGGGGACAAATACAGCTGAATATTAAGCACAGCTTTAAACACCTTAGAGGTGAGAGCTAAGTATCTTCCATCATTCTCATCAACATTTTGGAATGAAAGGTGGTAAAATGTTGAAGAAATAACCTCTTGAATCTTCTAAAACTTTGCAGATAACACAGACTTAGTGAGGCAAAAGGTGATGAAACTGCCAACAGGGTAAATCAAGAAAGAGCTGTGTTTGCAGACACCAATATGCTGAAAGGGACCAGTGGTTGGTCCAACAATGAATAGCTCTTCGGAGATCAGGGAGTCTGGTCAAATGTGGCACTGCATTATTTCAACAGAATAAAAGGGACCAAGATCATTTATTCTGTTTAAATGTCCCCACACATTAAGATAAACTAAAGGAAACCATGAAATCTGTCTTTAGCAGAACTAGTATAAGAGTATTGCCCAAGAAAATTCTTCAGACAGGAAAAGAACATCAACAGCAGAATGGACCTTTGGGTATCAGGAATGAAGCAACAGTGATGGAGAGGCCAGGCATGATGGGCTCATTGTACCATGAGTGTTTGATGACTGAAAGTTAGAACTAGGATGTTTTTGGTGTTGTTTGCCATGCCTAAAGATGTAATTGTTATTATTTTGTGAGCTGGAGATTGAATTCAGGCCCTCCCACATGCTAAGCATGTCCTCTACTGCTGAGGTGCATTCCGTCTTTAGCTCTTATGAATGTAACATCTAAGACAATTATGTGGCACGGGACATAAAGGGAGTTCAGTGATGCCAAGAGGTAATAAAGTGTTCATATTGACAGATTGGTAAATTATGATGATATACTTAATTCTCAGAGCAATCACTAAACTAAGTTCATACACAGACAGACAGATGTGCGCATGCAATGTGTACACCCAAATACATCTATCCTTCAAATAATACATATACGCAGGAGAATGAAAAAATGGAAGAGAAGGCAGAAAGATTGTAAGAGCCAGAATACAGGAAATTCGCTGCGAAACAGTCTCTTGTAGAAATGGTTTGTAATCAAGATTTAACAATGGCAATAACAATAGATGTGCTAACATTGAATGAGGGAAATCTCACAGATTCACATCCCCCAGACAAAGAACTAATGATTGCAGAGAGGAGAATTAGTTTTCCTCAGGGATGGGTCCCCTAACTGGTTGTCCAATGTGGTTAGCCCTGAAGCCACCTCTCTCTCTCTCTCTCTCTCTCTCTCTCTCTCTCTCTCTCTCTCTCTCTCACACACACACACACACACACTGTTGTCCCCGCCCCCATGTGCTCTCCCTCATCCCTGTGTGTGTCAGGTCTCTACAGGATTAAGCTCATCCTCTCCCACTGAGGTCAGACAAGGCAGTCCTCTGCTATATATGTTCTGGGGAAGTGGGGGAGGCCTTGGACCAGCCTTCTTTGTTTTTTGCTTGGTGACTCAGTTTCTGGGAGCTCTCAGGGGTCTAGGTTAGTTGACACTGTTGGTCTTCCTATAGAGTTGCCATCCCCTTCAGTTTCTTCAGTCCTTCCCCTAACTCTTCCATAGTTGTCCCAGATCTCTGTCTAATGTTTGGCTGTGAGTATCTGCATCTGTCTCAGTCAGCTGCTGGTAGAGCCTCTCAGAGGACAGTCATGCTAGGCTCTTGTCATGCATGTCCTTTCAGGTCTAAAAAATGCCTTCCAGAAATTGATAGGAAGGAAGGGAGTGGGAAACAGAACAGAAAAGGGAAAAAAATTAAAACTGATAGGTTTAAATCTTAAGACAACAAAAATTATATAAGAATATATATGAAAATATGTTCTCATTGTGGCTTTAATTTTCATTTTTTATTATTAACTAATAGTACTGAATCTACATTCATGTGCTTGACATTACAGTTTGATCTTCAGCATAATTTCTATTCATGTCTTCTGCCTATTTTCTACCTTTTAAAAAGTTTTTAAAATTAGCATATGTTAATTATACATAATGGGCTTCATTATGGTATTTTCAGACATGTACATCACGTAGTTGATCATAGTCACTCCACCATTAACCTCCTCCCCACCTCCTTGTTCTCCTTCCACTTCTCAACTAGGCCCTTTTTGGTTTTTCCAATTTATCATTATTATTATTATTATCACCATCATCATCATCATCATCATCATCATTATTATTAATATTATTTTGTGTGTGAATTTGTGTGCACGTGTGTGTGTGAGAAAGAGAGACAGAGACAGAGAGAGACAGAGAGAGAAAGAGAGAGAGAGAAAGAGAGAGAGAGACAGAGAGAGAGAGAGAGAGAGAGAGAGAGAGAGAGAGAGGGAGAGAGAGAGAGCCGGTGCATTTCATCATGGTTACTTAGAGCACATGGATGAGGAGTGATTACAGATATATGGATAATTCTCTGGTAGCTATAACAGTGAAGAAAATGTTCCTTTCTCAGGAACAATCAACTTCATATAAACCCTCAGGCAGGGGTGAGCTCTCCTGACTAGCGTACCCAGCCTCTCTCATATCTGCAGTTAATTATAACTGCCGTGAATGAAGCATGCAATGACCATGCCATGCCTGAACAACAGGGTTCCACATCATTCCCCCAGCTTCCTCCAGCTATCATATTATCACTTCCTCAGAGCCTTGGAGGGTGTGCTTCAGATGTTTTATTTAGAAATGAATATTCAAGCTGGGCAGTGGTGGCACATGCCTTTAATCCCAGCACTTGGGAGGCAGAGGCAGGTGGATTTCTGAGTTGGAGCCAGCCTGGTCAACAGAGTGAGTTCCAGGACAGCCAGAGCTATACAGAGAAACCATGTCTACACAAACAAACAAACAAACAAACAAACAAAAAAAGAAACGAACATTCAGTAGTCATTTGTTCTCAACATTTTGAAGTCATGAGGCTCTGTAGTTACTTTTGCCCATTACAAAAACCAGCATCTCTAACCAAAGCCGACAGGAGCAGTAATCTAGGAGTATAAACACAATTATTTAGATGACACTTATATAGGCATATTATTTCCATTTCATAAAATAACCATTGTTGCTTCCCCACTAGAGCCTATGATTTCCTTGGCTGTGAGATTTTCACACAGGGCAGATGTAAAGAGTGGGACTCAAACCTAATTTGTCTTGTTTTGTTTTTTATTATTTTCCCTTAGAGGTTTGAAAGTTCTTTGTATGTTCTAGAAACAGAATCCTGGCCAAATATATAGTTCTCTATTTATCTCCTAGTGTGTGGTTCATGTTCAAGCGTTAATCCCCTAGTGTACACTTCATGTTTTTATTGTCTTCACAACATCTTTCACAGGACAAAAATGTTCTTAATTTTGATGTAATGCATTTAACATTTTTACAGTTGGGGAATTTAATGTCTGTCTTAGGGTTTTATTGCTATGAAGAGACACCATGACCAAGGCAAGTCTTCTAAAGGAAAACGTTATTTGGGGCTAGCTTAGTTTCAGAGGATCAATCCATTATCATCATGGCAGGAAGCATGGCAGCATGCAGGCAGAAATGGTGCTGGAGGAGCAGAGAGTTCTACATCTTGATCTGAAAGCAATCAGGACTCTATCTCTTCTACACTGGCAGCCCTCAAAGCTTGCCTACATGGTGACACACTTCCTCCAAGACGACCACACCCAGCCCAACAAGGTCTCACCTCCTAATAGTGCCACTTCTTATAGGCAGAGCATATTCAATAATTTGTAAACTCGCTAGCTAGAAGGTTAGAAAGACTAGAGATAGCGACCCAGGCTCATAGAGACTTCAGGAAGGTATTCTGTGGCCAACAATGTCTTAAGAAAGATAGACAAGTAAATTCTGCAGAGATAGGATGAACTTTAAACAAATACAGCACAATAACCAATAATTTCTTTCTATTTCCATCACGCCCTTGAATGGATGTACCGTATTTTATTTATCCATTCATCCACTGAAGGATTTATCATATAGTAATTAGGGATAAAGTCGTAAAGATAGATGTGTGAGTTTTAGAATGAACATATGGTTTCATTTCTCATAAGAAATACTTGGAGCCAGACTGCTGGATCACACATTTGTGTGCATATTTAGCTTTCTAAACAACTGCTCAACTGTTTTTTCCAATGGATGCCCTGTGTTGGATTCCTGTAAGCACTGTACATTGAGTATCATCGCCTGTACTTGGTGTTGGGAGTATTTTGTTTAACATCTGGTACAGTGTTGTTTCAAACGTGTTATTCATTTTTGTGATTTTTCTTCTTGTTAATGAATTATGTGTGTCCATTACGTTCCTCAGCTTAGAGTCCCACGTCAGAGATATCAGTTGTGGCTCCTTCACTGGGTGTGTAGCTTGTCTTTTCATTATGTGCTCTGTGCCTTTCACTGGGTTGCAGACGTGCACAGCAGGAGTTACATGTGCTGATAAAGTCCAATTAATCATTTTTTTTTAATATTTGATATTGGAGTTGAGATCTTTGCCTAACCAAGTGCCAGAATTATTTTCTGGTATATTTTCTTTTCAATGGTTTTCTAAGCTTAGTTTTTACTGTTAGGTATATTATCCATTATGGGTTAGCTTTTTCCCCCCACAGTGTGTGAGGTCTAAATCAAGTTGTTTTAAATATGGATATGCAACTGCTGCTAGTTCACCAATCTCTCCAGCTATAGCAATACCTTTTTTTTCTTTAATATCGTCAGTGAGTTTTTACTTTTTGTCAATTCTACCATTTCATTTCTACAGCTTTAATTTGATCAGCTCAATTTTAAGTCTTTTCAGTGTGCTTGTTTTTATTTGCTCAATTCTGCATTTGTTCATTTAACCATTTTGGTTCACATTCTTGTGTATAAGATAATATGTACAGTTTTTTTTTATTAGATATTTTCTTTATTTACATGTAAATTTTCCCTTTCCCAGGTTCCCCTCCAAAAAACAAACAAACAAACAAAAACAACAAGAACAAACTCCTTTTGCCTCCCCCCTCCCCATGCCTGTCACCCCACCCTCTCCCACTTATTGGCCCTGGCATTCCCCTACACTGGGGCACTAATATGTACAGTTTAATAGTCTAACTCATGACAGTTTCTATTTTTGTGCATTGGTAACTTTATGCTGTGATATCGTATTTAACTGATCTTATTTTTCGAGGTACCATGACATGAGTTGCTGCCACCCAAGGGCTACTTGAACTTCCTTTGAGATTCTGACCCTGGTGGACAGGGTGTAGGTCTTCGGTCCTACCTTGCTTTAGGCTTCATTTATCTTTTCTTGGTGATGGCTTTTGTATTTTCTCCTCAACTAAATGCTGACCTTTGGTTTCTTCCTGTTCATCGTTCTGGTTACAGCTTCCTGTTGCCCACCCCGCCTTCACCTAAACTAAAGCCTTGGGTGTTGTGTCTTGCTTTGTCATGAGCTCAGCAGTGCTCGGAAAAACATTGATTGTCTGATTCACCCCGGATCTAGTTATATTTTAATGAGTGTACTTTGCAGAATATTTATTAGCCCTATTAGCTCTATTGCAGACAGCAGGGATCTGTTTTGCCCCTTTTATACTCTCTCTCTCTCTCTCTCTCTCTCTCTCTCTCTCTCTTCCTTTCTTTCTTTTTAGTACCATGCCTGGAAATGGTTGCAAATGTCCCATCTGAGTATTTTAGTTCTATTTAGTGAGGGTGAGAAACGTGTTCTTTAGGATCTAGTCCAAGTAAGTCTCAGGTGCCTTTCACTTGCCTTCTCAGATACACGTCAGTCCAACCATCTTTAGAAGAACCACAGAAGGAAACCTTTTGAAACCAAGCCAAGTGATGGGAGAGCGGATTGTCTCAGTCCTCCCTTTGGAGGAAGAGCGGCAACTTCTTTTTACTCAGTCATCATGGCAAAAAGAAAGCTACACTATCCCACTGTAAAAAGCTCTCATGACTTTGGCCCTTTTGCTTCTATGAAAGGCAGATATTGTAAATAGCTGGGAATCTGAAAACAGCTCCCTATAATAGAAACATATTTCTCCTCCATCTTAGAGAAGCCACCGAGGGCAACCAAAAATGGATTCCAGGGTTGACTCTGGAGAAATCTTGAAATTGTAGTCAGAGCACAGGGCTGTAGCACCAGTTCAGTGACCACGTTTCTAATAAGCAGGATTTTTTCTCTCTCAATGTGTTTTGTATTTTCTCTTTTCAAATCTTGCTCAGCCAGAGCTTCTGTTTCTTTCTAATAAAGTCAAGCCTCCTATTCTGAGAAAAGAAGCGTTAATTGATTGAGTGTTCACTTGCTTTGAAATTTCTATCTCATCTCTGTTCCCTCTTCCTATGAATAGACAGAAAGGGCTAGCACTTTTAATAAAGATAACACTTTCTAACATTGGCTTCAAGTGTGCTGTGTTGCTATAGGGTTACCAGATGAAATACAGAGTGCTAAAAAATCACCACTCACCACTGACCCTCCAAACAAATAAACCCAAGCAAGTAAACAAGAAACAGAACCCAAGCAAGGTGGATCCTGGGAAAGACCAAATATATAACACATTGAGAAAAAAACTCTGGCTTAATAGAAAGGTGCTACAGCTCTGTGCTCTGAATACCATTTCAAGATGGTGCAGAGTCCACCCGGAATCAGTTCTTGGTTTCCTGGATAACAACAAACCCCCAGCAACCCTAGACAGAAAACATGTGTGGTATTTGAATGAAAATGTCTTCTATGGGCTCTGATGTTTGATATGTAGTTCCTATGTTAGATCTGTTTGGGAAGGATTAGAAGACTTGGCCTTGCTGGAGGAGGTGTGTCATTGGATGTTGGCTTTGGTCTTTCTAACATTCCTAATGTTCTCTCTGTTTTGTGCTTTTGGTTTGAAGATGTGAGCCCGCAGCATCTACTCCCAGCACTTAGTTCCTGCCATCTGCTGCCTCTATTCCACCATCATGGACTTTTATCCTTCTGAAACCATAAGCCCAAACAAATAATTTCTTCTATAAGTCATGGTGTTTTATCACAGTAATAGAAAAGTAACTAATACAATGTCAAAGACATTGTTTAAATATGTACTATATTTTATCTTATGTGCATGAGTGTTTTGCCTCCAGATGGAGGAGGCCAGTAGATGGCACCAGATCCACTGGAGCTGGAGGTAAGGACAGTCGTGAGCTACCGCGTAGGTGTTGAAAACTAAACCCAAGTCCTCTGTAAGAAAGATGAGCCGGGCAGTGGTGGCGAATGCCTTTAATCCCAGCACTTGGGGGGCAGAGGCAGGTGGATTTCTGAGTTTGAGGCCAGCCTGGTCTCCAGAATGAGTTCCAGGACAGCCAGGGGCTATACAGAGAAACCCTGTCTCG
>JADRCD010218581.1:0-13054 GCA_019843815.1 Montemys delectorum
CCAATTTTTTTGGTCATAGTGTTTTATCACAGAAATAGGGTTTTCTTGCTCATTGCCATCACTATGCAAAAATTCATCCCCTCGATTTTCCAGTCTGAACCACCAATGTCTCTGTCATCAGTACTTGTCACCATGCTCATCTTGATCCATATCTTCAGGATGGCCATCAAGTTTATGGATATTTGACACATCATCATCATGACCCTATTAACCAAGGTGAGGACTATATACCACACATCTAAGAACAGAAAAACTTAGAGAGCAAGACCAACTTTATACAAGTCTGGAGTAGATTGGCCCAAGTGGATTATCAGGGGGGTTTCTTTCAAGGGAAAACAGGAAGCTTGTCTAAAAAGGCATGACTGATATTGCTTGATTGGAAGTCCATAAGATCTTAAGCTGGGAAGATAGCTACTAAGTAAATGTTCTGGATAAACACGTTAGAAGGAGCATGTGACATTTCGGACTAAAGAGTGTTCCTTACTTCCACGCTGAGTTTCTTTCCTAACATGAAAATATTGGCTTGATCAAGACCTCTCCTGTTGATCTTCAAGTTTAGCTTTCTAAGTTCTTTTGAATGTGTCTGGGTTATCTTTCTTATGAAGTTATAAAATTCATTCAAAGGTTCCAGGAGTGTTTCTTACATACCTTCTAACACTCTTTTTGTCTGACAATAGCTGTTACAGTGGGTTAAATTTCTCTTCATCTTACCTCTCCATGTTCTTTTGAACCTGCTTTCATCTTTTATCTTCAAAACTAAGTTCATACCATCACATGCTGTTCTTTGTTCTTCTTTGATTCTATTATCTTAGCTTCTTTTCAAGCTTGATAAGGAGTGTTGATAAATTCCCATTCCTGGAGAACAATTGGTTGCTGTCTTATGTGGATAATCCATAGAGTGTCATTTTCATTAGATAGTGTTTTAATGTAAAAAAAAAAAAACCACAATAAAACACAACTATTAAGTTTCCAGGCCCATGAGAAGCTGTGAAGGGATTATTTCTGATCTCCTTTCGGTTCTCACCTATGGCTCTTAATCAACCAGCAAGCCACAGCCATCCTGAAAGGCCTTGATCCAGACATATTTAGAATAGAAAACAATCTTATAGATGGTTTAGTTGTTGAGAAGCAGAGATAAGAATAAGTAGAGACTGGCAATGGTATGTCAGTGTCACTCTAGAACAGAGGAACAGCAGCAAACAGTTCTGTCTGATGGGAAACAAAGACATGGTGGTTAGGACCTGGTCAGAAATGGAATAGTGAAAACCAAGAACCGTTGTCCCATGTCTGCCTGTGTTAGTGTATTCTAGAAAGTATCTACAAGAAAATATTGTAGACTGAACGGCATAACAAAATGTTTATTTTCTTCTAATATTTATAGAAGATGAAAGTGTTAAGATCAATTTCACAAGCTAATTTATCTCATAATAAGGATGCTTTTCCTGCCTGGTAAACACTCATGTTCTTCCCATAACCACTAGTAACTTTATATTAAGGGATAGCCTTCACCAGTGTCTCCTTTAAGAACACTAATGATATTTGCATTAGTACTCTACATTCATTACTTCAGTTAACTTTGATTATATCATTGAAGAAATTTCTGTCTCCTAACACAGCTACATAGAATATAGAATTTAATAAATAAGAAATTTGTTAGAAACACAATACTTTACACTGCCTCTGATTGAAGAAATTTATGCTAATTAACAAAGGAATCTAAAAGATGTCCTCAGACAGAAAATTAAAATGAAATGGAATCTCTTTTTATGTTCTTTTATTTTGTCCTTTAATGTACATTCATTAAAAACAACAACACAAAAACAAAAAAAATCAAAACAGTGCAATCAAGTAGTCTATTAATTGGTGAAATATGTGTTCCTGACTTACTGTATTGGCAGATGAATCTATGTTGACAAATTTAGTGGTTGTTCAAATTCTTGCCTACAGAAAAAAGCTAACCCCCTAAAATGCAGGTCTTTTTATATCTGAAGATTTAACATAAATGGAACATTGTAGAAGTTTTGTTTCTAGTCTACAAAGATTTGTCTGCTTGATGAAAAATAAACTGTTATAGGAATAGGAGGAAAATAGGATTCTACCAAAATAAACTGGAAAGCATACAAAAATAACTTGGCTTCAAGCTTTCTTTATTAATCTTCCATGCTACCCACTCTTATGGTGCACACTATTGACAATGGAAAAAAATATTCCTCATTAAATAGAACAAAAACTCAGATGATATGTTTTTTCTCATCTGCGTTGGAATAAATCCTTTACCCCAATCAGTGCCCTAATTTTTGAAGTTACAAACAATCCAAAGTGGTTCCACCAAGCTCCTTTACAGTTGGAGTTTTGGCTTTTCAAACATTTAAAGGAGATGCTAGTTGCTCTGAGATGTAATCAAGACAGACTCAGATTAAGCGCAACAGACACTCTTTCAGATAGCAAAATGGAAAATGTCTAGAGATAATGAAAATCAACCAGCAAACCACACAAGCTCAGTGTTCCTTTATGTCAACTTCCTGGAACACAATGTCTTGCCACTGTATTTGATCTCAGCAAGCCAAGACTTAGCAATATACCATATGGCTGTAATGGTTCTTTAAAGTTTACTATTGTGATGAAATGGGTATGAAAGTGAAGTGGAAATTTCTGGTTTCTTTACCAACTCAATTCTGTCACATGATTTTCTTTTTTCTTCTGGAAGGTGTCTTGTGAAAGGGAATACATGTGATATTTTCTTGGAAACTGTCTTGTGAGAGGGCATGCAATGCTTTGCCGGAAACAGACACTTGAGAGGGCACATATGTTTAGAAAGAGTATAAATGGAACTCCACAAATATTGAGAGGAGGCTCCTGCATTGCTGCACCATGGAATGCTTCTCTGTCTTTCCTAGTCTTCACTTTGTAGAGAGAAATTCCCTAAATACTAGCTTACAGAGGATCTTAAGGAGACATTTTCTCAATTGAGGCTTCCTCCTCTAATGACTCTAGCTTATGTCAAGTTATAATAAACTACTGTCTTAGTTTGGATTTTACTGCTGTGAACAGACACCATGATCAAGGCAATTCTTATAAGGACAACATTTAATTGGGGCTGGCTTACAGATTCAGAAGTTCAGCCCATTATCATCAAGGTGGGAACATGACAGCATCCAGGCAGGCATGGTACAGGAAGAGCTGAGAGTTCTACATCTCATCTGAAGGCTGCTAGCAGAATCCTGGCTTCGAGGAAGCTAGGGTGAGGGTCTTGAAGCCCACACTCACAGTGACACACCTACTCCAACAAGGCCACACCTACTCAAACATGGTCCTACCTAATAGTACCACTCCCTGGGCCTAGCATAGGCAAACCATCACAACTACGTAGCATAGGTTCATTTAAATAATATTAGTTTTCGAGAATTTCACATAACATGTTTTGATCATATTCACCTCCTCTCCCAGCACTTCCCAGATATCATTAATCCCTACTCATTCAATTTTGTGTCCATGTGTATTTTTGTTTTTTGTTTTGTTTTTGGTTTTGGTTTTTGGTTTTTGGTTTTTGGTTTTTTTTGTTTGTTTGTTTGTTTTTGTAGACAGAGTCTCTCTGAATAGCCCTGGCTGTCCTGGAGCTCACTCTGTAGACCAGGCTGGCCTGGAACTCAGAAATCCGCCTGCCTCTGCCTCCCAAGTGCTGGGATTAAAGGCATGCACCACCACCGCCCAGCATGTATTTTTAATTTAAATTCATCAAGTCCAATTCGTGCTGCCTTCATATTCTTGAATGTACAGACATTCTCGTTGTAAGTGTCCAATAGCTGCTCTGCCAGAGAGGAGTTTTGTGGCCAACCCCCTTCTCCATGCTAGGATTTTTTTTCTTGACTTGAGCTTCTATATGTCTCATGATACTGACAAATTACTGTAAGTTCCTATGTGCAAATCCTCTGTTCTGTCATAGTCACTCACTGCCTCTAGCTCTTACTCTTTTATCCCCTCTTCAAGCAATGATTCTTGAGCCTTGGGTAGACAGAGAGAGAGTGCTATCTATATGTTCTCTTTAGGGCTGAGTATTTATTTAGCAGTCTCATTCTCTATATCATGGCCAGGTGAGGGGTCTCATGCTAATCACCATGTGCTGTAAATAAAACCTATTATGAGGATTGAAAGGTTCTTGAAGATAGAGATATAATAATAAGTCATTAGAAGCCAGGTTAATACTAGTTTTGATTCATTGATTTCATTTCTGAGAATGTAAGGCAATAAACACAAAGAAAAGCTGTACATAAAGATGTCTGTCAAGTCATCACTTACACTACTACAAATTAGAAACTATGTAACTCTTTTTGACAATAGGAGAATGACTAAGTAAGCTTTCATTAAGACAAAGTGTGTCCCACTGTAGCCAACAACACTATATTTTGACTAGAAATTATAACGCAATCACAAATATGGAATATATCAGAGCATTATCATAGAAAAATACAGCAAACATTAATTGTAAAAGCTACACACATTGAGAGTGGTTGCCTTTGAGTTTTAAGATTAGATGTGTCTCTTCCTCCTTTCTCCTTCTCATCCCCTTCCTCCTCCTCTTCTTCCCTTCTTTCTCCTCTTCTTTTCATTTTTCTCATTGTCTTCCTTCTCCTCCTTCTGTGGTTTCATCTACAGTTTGTATTTCTTAGGTTAGTCATCTCATTCTTCTTCAGAAAACAAAAACAAGTTAACGGTAATCAGCACTAGATCCAGCTCCCTTGATCCTGCTGTTTGGTATTTCTTCTGTCTTCTTGTCTTGACATAGCATGTTTTGGAGGCCAGAGAAATGAGAATTCAGCTGCAGCTTTGACCAGATGGTCTCCCTTTGCCCCCCAGCTAAGTTTATAATTATTTGTTGAGAAAATGTTATCTTGCAGACATCATGACAGTTGCATTAGCAAATCTAGATAGCTACTCCCTGTGTCTGTGATGTAAACTTGTAATTTTAGTGGAGAGACATATTGGCTATGTTTGAAATAATCATTGCAGAGTAAAATTAACAATATGAGACCAAGATGTTCTATAGATCACTGGCTGCCAAACCACTCAATATAAGCCTTTCAGATATCATACAGGAATAAAGTTTCATGAAGTACTATTTGCTGTCACTATGTTCAGTGATTGTATTTCCTGTTTATTCCAATTCTATATTATTACATAAAATATAATAACGACATTATGTCAAATTGTTTCCGTCTATAATACTAAGTTCCTACACTATGTCTGAAAAATATGCCTATAGGTAAAAATGTTGAGTTCTACAGGGCCTTGGTGGGGACAAATGACAGGGCCAGAGCCAGTGGACCTTGACCTCCAAGAATGTCAATGCCTGCTGTGGGCATAAGGTTTGTTTGTATAATAATATACATATTTTACCTTCCTCCTTTAAGGAATGTCCTCCCTATTAACCTTAATGACTCCATGACAATCCAAGAGCATGAGTCCAGGAGGTGAAGGTGTAGCTAATTCCCAGCTCTCTGCTGGCAGGTCTTGGCGGTAGGAGAGAACTAAGTCCCGTAGTGTCTCTCGTGTTGTGGCTTGGATCTCCTGCCATCCTGAGAATAACCACCCTGAGCTGGGTGTCTGTCAAAGCAGGAACTCAATTGTACCACTCTTTTTGTTTACAAAGGGCTGAGAGAGGAGGTGGGTTTTTTTTGCTGAGGTGAGATGACCCAGGGGGAGGGGAAAGGTGAAGAAGGGTACAGGGTGACTGACAGAGCCAACAAAGTTATTCTAAGTTAGCAGTAGCTAGGCAAAGACAGGCTTAAGCAGGCTTTGCTGAATCACTCCAATACAGAAGTGACAGAGACAGTTTTCAAAACTCAAGCCAGGCTTGGGTTTGTCCTCAAGGTCCAAACCAGGGCCAAAATGGGGCCCAACAGCTAAGTCCCAGCAAAATGGTAAATTCTGGGACCTCCAGGAGAGCCCTTAAGGCTGTGGAAATCAGACTTTAAAAACATGAGTTTGAAAATATATAATTTCTCAACTATGCAAAAAATAAAGATGCAATGCGAATTATGAGGGACTTCCCAGATCTAAAGGAACAAAGGCAGCTACACTATGATCCAGGTTGTCAGAAAGATAGAAAGACAGGCAGATAAAATGCAGGCAAATTCCTGAGTTCAAGATAGGGCCCAAGATAGAGCAAGATTAGGCATAGCAACGGTAGAAATTATCATTTCAGGATGGGGTCCTACTCAGTTAGTACAGCATCTGTGCTTTTAACAGAGGCAGGCAGGTCTCTGAGTTCTTTTGCAATGTTAAAAGAAAATGTATTAATTCCAAAGAATTAAGGAGCTGTGTTCTGGGCTGGCCAAGGGATACTGATTCATAAGATAATAGAAAGGAAATCTGAAGTAAATGACTGGATTGATAGGCAAAGTAAAAGACTGGGTTTATGATCTGCAGGAGATGAGCTATCAGGAGAATTGTTTAGATAGCAGGAGAACTTGGAGAAGTGTCTTCAGCATAACACAGAGAAAGAGTTGACTAGAGATCTCCAGAGAAATCAGATTAGAGAGAAAGAATGCAGAACATAGAGAAAGCAAGGCTGCAAAGCTGTTTCCAAGAGAAGAAGGCTGCCAGCGTGGACCTATGATTTGACTTCGAGTTCTGTTGTTTTTACCATTCCCAGACACACCCCTTCTCTCAGAACCACTCTCCAAACTGAGGCTGGTCCTTGGCAGAGAAAATCTGGAGAAATATTTCTGGGAAAACAGTCAAAGTAGTTCCTGTATATTATTAAGAAATTTGGAGTTTGAAAACAGCATTCTGAATAATGGTGCTTTTCCTAGGAGGAAGATGAACAAACACAACTGACAGGGTCCCCTTAGGTTCAGTCACTGCCTAAGCTGAGAAACGTCCAAGTGGACAGTAGCCTGCCCCAGGAGTCAGGGTTACTCTCTGTGGAAGGAGTCAGCCCAACCTCAACAATGTCTAGCTACTTCACTTTATACAAGGCTACTAACTGATCTCTGGCAGATTTCTCTTATGTGTGAAGTTGACATGATGACTCCTGCCTTTTAAGAAAATTTGTAAAATTGTCAGTCAAAATAAACAATGCCTGCTTGGAAGCAAGAATTCAGCATGTAGTTCCTCTGTTCACGCTTTGTTGGACTATTTTGAGTTCTGATTGTGAATAATTTATGTCATCTCCTTCCAAATTCCAAGACTGTATTGACCAGAACTCATGTCTGCCTCTCACTCTAGAGCGTGCAAACTGGCTTGGTTTCCCTTCTGCCTGGACTCAGGCTGCAGACTCACATTTTCTGATCACAGCACTTCAGAATTAGAGAATTTTAGATAGTTTACTGAAAAAATGGGTCAAATTCTAGTTACATTTTTTTACTACATGGTGAACTGCATAAGTGTAATTATGTGTATAAGAATGCCTATTTATGATGATAAGGTTTTTACTTTTCAAAATTGATGAACATTTGAGAAAATGTTACTATTATGTAAAGGAATAAAAAAACCTTCTTTCAAATAAAATTCCTTTTTTTTTCTACTGCCTCACTTGCCTATCTCAATTTTTAACAGTTATTTTAAAATAACATTAAAGCATAGTACTGAGGACAAGTGTCCAATGTGTTCCTGATAGTAGTTCATGTGCTGATGCTATGAATTATTAACTACATGCCTGACTGAAGAGTGGGAGTTGTATAAAGAAAGACCCTGTGGTCCCATGACCTGTAGTTGGGGAAAAAAAAAAGGTATTCTTATTTTTATTATAAGAAAATGTGTTCCCTCTTGCTGATTTTATTTTAAAAATAGAAATAAATAATAAAATCTCACAAAATAGTAAATCTTATTTACTTTTTGTGTTATATGAAAGACTTCTTTTTTGTGTTAGAGTCAAATATGCAGCACCAAAATTATGAGTAGAATAATATTCTAATTTAATAATTTATATTCCCTTTCAATATAGAGAATAAGAAAGTGAAGGCACTTTCATTTGTTTGAAAATTATCAATGGTTATGCATGTCCAGTAGAATGTAAATATGTTTTCCTCAGAATTTCATTCATGAGTACTGTAACATTTCCAACCAAGTTCCCACATGCTCCCAACTCCTCTAAATTTGGGACCTCTTCTTAACTTATGTTGTTACACACACTCACACAGAATTATACCACACAGGGTGACCATGCTTCTTCAAGAGGCATAGACTAATAGTGCCAGGCAAGGGAAACCTCTTCTTTCATGACTCCAAGAGCTCCCAAAATAATATAGGCTATTGTCATGGCCTTGGTTGTCTCTCAGAACTTGAAAGTCAGACCCTACTGATAAAGATACAAATCACTTCAGACACAAAAGTTGGAGGAATCGAACTAGAGACAGCCTGGAAGCCCCATGCTTGAGGACTGGATCTTCTTCTTTTTTTTTTTTTTTTTCTTTTTTCTTTTTTTTTTTTTAATTAGATATTTTCTTTATTTATATGTAAATTTCTCCTTTCCCAGTTTCCCCTCCAAAAAACAAACAAAAACAACAAGAACAAACCCCTGTTGCCTCCCCCCTCCCCATGTCTGCCATCCCACCCTCTCCCACTTATTGGCCCTGGCATTCCCCTACACTGGGGCACAAAACCTTCACAAGGCCAAGGTCATTCTAGCAGCATGTGTATAGTAGAGGACTGGATCTTGATATCTACAGGTGCTTTGCAAACTGCCAAGGAAGAAAAGTAGTCAGTCATCCTACCCAGATATAAAACCTACAAACCACAACAATGACTTTACAAGCAATATATCCCCAATGGCCCAATAGTTTCTCTCTCTAGGTCTACCAACATCTTTCTAACTTGACATCAGGTTTGCTCAGTAGATGGGAATTCATAACTGGTATTGGAAATCTTGTCAACTACTCATTACTGGTTGGGTTACAGTTGCTAGAGGAGAACCTGCTACCATCACTTTCATATATCAAAATAGTTTTTAATTTCATTCTTAATGTACATTCTTACATACCCACATAAATGTAGCTTTCACTGCTCATACAATTTCTTTTTCTCGATTCCTTCCTTCCTTCCTTCCTTCCTTCCTTCCTTCCTTCCTTCCTTCCTTCCTTTTTTCTTTCTTGCAACAGAGAAAGACTATTACAGAAATATGTAGCTAATTAAAGTGTAGAGATAACTGACTATGGAAAGCCCAGCCACAATTCATATTTTAATACTTTGAAAGCCTTTTAATGCCATCATGGACAGTAAAACAGAAGTGCATTTCGAGTTTGTTAGTTTTAAAATATTTGAATCAACACTTTGGTCACTAGCACTGGCAACAGAAAATTGATAGGATCAAGTTTTTATTTTTTATCTACGTCAATTTACTAACTCATTCACTCAACCAGTAAACAAATGCTTGCTGTGTATTTTCTCTATGTAATGTTTTGTGCCTAATGGAATTCAGTTCGGTGGAATTTATGATTTTTAGGCACAGAAGGACATTAGTCAAGTAATACAAAGAGGTATGCAGGGAGTAGGTAGGGAAATTGATGAGTTACTAAACTGTAGTGAGATCTTTTCAAGGTAAATTACAGAGTCTTCATGAGAAAATGACAGAACACTATATTAAGAGTTAATCCTATCCCAGAGATTAGAAAGACATTCATAAACAACATAGTTTAAAAGTGGTTGAATGGTGGATAGTTATACTATACAGAGTCCCAGAATGACAGACTGAAGTGTGTATGCTCTTCAGATGAAAGGATAATGAATTTCATTTTTTTTGTGTGTTGCCAAGTAAAGAAAAGAATGGGAGAGAATAAAACTTGGAAGGGGCTAGATTTTACCATGTTTAATAACTCATAAAATTTTTAATTTTTTTCAAAAGACAGTAGAAAGTATGAGTGGATTTTAAATACCATCTCATTATTTTGCCTTTTAGAAATAATCAGTTTTTTTTTACTGAAGATAATATATTGAAGAATTCAGGAATAAATTGTTGTTCACTGAATATGAGGGTAATTTGTTGGACTAGGCAAGAGAAGACATTTGAATTGGGACAAGATTTCTGATGGTGTAAAAACTGATTTTGAGGATATATGAAGACAATTGTTGGTGCTGGTAGATAGGATATGTGGAAAGAAGATGAAAGGGTGGAAACGGGATTGTCAAGACTGTCCCCCAGACTTCTGGCTCAAAATTTTGCACATATAATGGCAGAAGAGGTCTGGACTGGTTTTTAGTACTACAGTTTCTATAATAGCTTCATTCTCCAAGCTCAGTGGAATGCCATGATTTTTGATGTCCAGCCAAGGCAGGATTGGCAGATGGGAGATTATATTGTGATAAGCAAACTGTTTCATTTGGACATTGATACCTTTCCTTCCTTAAAGCATTATGGGGCTATGAGTTGCTAAATTCTCAGGATTTTTTTATTATTATTTATTGAATATTTGTGTCCAGGAATATCATATCAAATATTTACAACATTCAAAGCACCAGCCATGTAGCCCTTCACAATTCTGGATACTAGATGTTTGAAGACAATTGACTAGGTTGGTTAATTTTAAGGGACTTAAAGATAATCTCTTCTATTTGCTGGGGATTACTGGGAGCATAACTCCAATCTCTGTTCCAGTCTTTATTGTATCCTCAATGTCCACGTGAGTGTTTTTGTCCAGTGTCCTTTCCTTTCATAGGACATTATGGTAGGGCCCCTATAACCTCAGTTGGGTTACATATATAAATGTTATGTTTCCACATGAGCTCATAACCATGGGTCACAGGTGCTAGGACATGAGTGTTCTTCCATGGAAATTATAACTCAACCCAGAACCTGGAAGATAGGAGTAATATCTGATCATAAGTTTTTCATGAATATGTGTATAACAACTTACAGAATGGCTTTGCAAAATTAATGGCATGAATACAAAGTTTAATGAACTTCAGTTCTACTGGAGAAAAAAAAAATGAGATTTGAGGAGAAAATAGTTTCAACAAAGCCACAACAGAAAAATGATGGAGTGGGATGAAGTGACAGAGCTGGTTGCGAGGTTGTTGAAGCATAAGAATTATTTTAATTATATTTTATTTTATAAAATTAAAAACATATTATATTTCTAAGATATGACTTGGTTCTTAAGGTAAATGTTTGTCATCAGCTATACTCAACAGCAGGCTGCATGTCCAGAAGTCCATGGTTACCATAAAACTCAATGGTATATTTTGAGATATTTTATCTCCTAATCTTTCACTTAAATATTGTAGTCTCCAATTATGTTTTTTATGGGTTTTGTGTGTGTGTGTGTGTGTGTGTGTGTGTGTGTGTGTGATTCTGTGTTTATGTGTCTTTTCTTCTGTTTATTTGGTTTGTTTTATTATGGTTTGTTTGTTTGTTTGTTTGTCTGTTACCTAAAGAAAGAGAGAGACAGAAGGCATGGAGTTGAGTGGGTAAAGTGGTGGGGAAGACCTGAGAAATGATGAGGGAGGAGAAATTATAATAAAAATATAGTTTTTTTAAAAAAGCAATGTATTTTCAATAAAAAGTTAAAATGGTGACAAGGACTTAGAACCAAGAAATAGTAAATAATTCTTATACAAAGGTGTTCTGTAATATTTATTTAGCATGCTAAAGCATTAGAATACTCTATGAAATAAGAATGTGCAGCAGTCTATATTGAGATATAGCTACATGTATATATTACTAAAATCTTTTAAAATGCTTAAGAATTGTTATTATTACAAAAATAATTTAAAAAATGAGGCAGAGAAGAAACAAAGGGAAAGTATACATTATTATAAAAGAATATCTGTATAATAAAATGGTTACAAAAGCCTAATTTGGTATAGAAAATTAGTATAATAGTTCACTAAATTGTATTTTGCATTAAATCAAGAAGAAACAGAAACATCTGCCAACCCAGGGCTACTTGCTGTGCACTATTAAAGAATGTACTAGAAAAAAGCTTGTAAGTGTTGTGTTTTATAAAAATAAAGAGAGAGAAGGAATATGTTTGGCGGATGTGTTGTCAGGTATGGAGGAAGGGGGTGCCTCTGCAGACCCATGCTGAGACATCCCTTTCCCCTGAGAGACAGTGATGGTATAGTATAAAATGGAGTTAATTCAGGGCATAAGAGGGTAGTAGAGGCAGAGAAAGGCAGAGAGGGGGATGGGGGAGTAGAGGAGTAGAAGTGTAGAGGTTGGCCATGAGCACATGGAGAGAGAGGTAAAAGACAAGAGGACATAGCAGGAGCAAGAAGGTAAGAGAAAAAAAGAGGAGGAGGAGGAGGCAAGCAGCCCCCTTTATACTGAATCAGGCACACCTGGCTGTTTCCAGATATCTGTGGTGCAGAGCCTAGACAAAACGCTAACAGTAAGACCATAACTCATTGCTTTATAAATGAGGGTAAGGAGGCTGAATACCATTTCAGATGCTCTATTTATTGTTGGTTGTGAGCCTAGTCTTTAATGACTGAGCCATCTCTCCAGTCCCAGATGCTCTTGTTAAATCAAGAATGACTCCTCATCCTGATTTCTAGTCTTAGAATAAACAATGTCTCTTTTTACTTGTTATTCCTCATAACAATTTCTCTAATTATTTCCTTCTTACAGTTATATCTGACAATCAAATGTCTTGAGAAGTAGAATCTCCAGCTGTATGCTTACATGTGTATGTGTGTGCATAAGCATGTAGGTGTCTGGCTGTGTGTGTCCACATACATATGTGTGTATGCATGCATGTGTTTTGTGTGTGTGTGTGTGTGTGTGTGTGTGTGTATGTTACATATATGAAGCCTCTAAGAAAAAGCAAAAACCATTTCAGAAAGTTAGGTAAATCATTAAATCAAATAGTATTTTATTAAATTGAAAAATATATTCTCATTGATGGCCACTTAATATTTTAATGTAAAATCAATCTATTAGCTTTACATATTTTCATATTTTCAAATAAAGCTATTTCCCATCTTGCATTAAAATCAGTGTATTGAATAAATCTGGAATGAAAGAAATAGATGATATACTATAACAATTATAATGTCCTGACAAGAAAGAAAGAGAGAGAGAGAGAGAGAGAGAGAGAGAGAGAGAGAGAGAGAGAGA
>JADRCD010218581.1:13064-23138 GCA_019843815.1 Montemys delectorum
AGAGAGAGAGAGAGAGAGAGAGAGAGAGAGAGAGAGAGAGAGAGAGAGAGAGAAGCCTAGGAGGCTAGGTCTGGATTCTGAAAGGGGTGTTTGGAGTGGTGAAAATGAATGGCTTGAAATCAAATCATGAATCCAAGAGAGCAAGAAAGAGAGGGGGGAGGAAGGAAAGAAGAGAGAAAAGGAGGGATGGATCCAAGCTGGTGCTTGAGATGGCTCCCTAGACAGCTTTCTGTAGATAGCTCTTGGCTCTGTAGTCTGCTTGAGACAGCTTTTCAGATTGTTCATTGTATGTTCTGCTCTGTTCTAGAAAGCTTTTTCTTGCAATTCTAAAAAACTCTGGTAGAGATACTTAGTCTCTACTAGTAAAAACTCTAAAAGCTCTCTGGATAGCTCATGGATTTTCTGACCAAATTCAGAAAAGCTGCTATAAAAAAATTCTAGGATCTTCGAAAATTTCAAAAATACTTCTTGGGTTTTCTGATCAAAATCAGAGAGCCAGAAAAAATTCTAAAAATTGTGTTCTCCCTTTAGGCAGCCTTCTCTGGATAGCTGCTAGAAAACATTCTAAAAGAGCTGTGTCAGCTATCTAGGTCATTCTTGGGAGGTTAGAAATCATGTTTAAAAAAAATCTAAGAGAGCTATGTTGTCTTTCCAAGGATTTTCCAACCAAAATCTGAAACACTGTTAGAAAAATTTCAAACACAAGAACTGTGTTTGCTGTCCAGAGATCTACAGGCAGCTCAGCTATCTCTAGAGAAAAAAAATGTAAAGAAGAACTGCTACTACTTTCTGCTGGATCATCTCTCTTGCAGACCAAAAACCCAATTTCTTTCTTTCTTTTTTTATTAGATATTTTCTTTATTTACAATATCTCCTTTCCCAGGTACCACTCCGAGAGAGAGAGAGAGAGAGACAGAGAGAGAGAGAGAGAGAGAGAGAGAGAGAGAGAGAGAGAGAGAGAAAGTAAAAGAAACAAAACTAAAACAAACCCCTGTTCCCTACCCCTCCCCCTGCTCACCATCCCCCCCCCTCCTGCTTACTGGCCTGGCATTCCCCTACACTGGGGCATAGAACCTTCACAAGGCCAAGGTCCTCTCCTCCAACTGATGACCGACTTTGCCATCCTCTGCTATATGCATGCTGCTAGAGCCATGAGTCTCCCCATGTGAACTCTTTGGTTGGAGTTTTAGTCCCTGGGAGCTCTGAGGGTACTAGTTAGTTCATATTGTTGTTCATCCTAAGGGGCTGCAAACCCTTAAGCTCCTTGGGTCCTTTCTCTAGCTCCTTCATTGGGGACCCTGTACTCAGTCCAGTGAATGGCTGTGAGCCTCTACTTCTGTATTAGTCAGGTACTGTCAGAGCCTCTCAGGAGATAGCTATATCAGGCTCCTCTCATCCAGTACTTGCTGGCATCCACAATAGTGTCTAGATTTGATGATATAATATGGGAAGGATTGTCAGGTGGAGCAGTCTCTGGATTGTCCTTCCTTTAATCTCTGCTCCATAGTTAGTCTCTACAACTCCTTCCATGGGTATTTTGCTCCCCCTTTTAAGAAGGAACGAAGTCTCCACACTTTAGTCTTCCTTCTTGAGTTTCTTATGATTTGTGGTTTGTACTTTGTGTATTCTGATCTTCTAGGCTAATATCCACTTATCAGAGAATGCATACTATGTGTGTTCTTTTGTGATTGGGTTACCTCACTCAGGATGATATTCTCCAAGTCTATCTATTTCCCCAAGAATTTCATAAATTCATTGTTTTTAATAGCTGAGTAGTACTCCGTTGTGTAGATGTACCACATTTTCTGTATCCATTCCTCTGTTGAGGGACATTTGATTGTTTCCAGTTTCTGGCTATTATAAATAAGGCTGCTATGAACATAGTGGAGCATGTGTCCTTATTACATGTTGGAGCATCTTCTGGGTATATGCCCAGGAGTGGTATAGCTAGGACCTCTGTTAGTACTATGTCCAATTTCCAGAGGAACCACCAAACTGATTTCCAGAGTGGTGTACCAGCTTGCAATCCCACCAGCAATGAAGGAATGTTCCTCTTTCTCCACAACCTCTCCAGCATCTGCTGTCACCTGCTTTTTTTATCCTAGCCATTCTTCCTGGTATGAGGTGGAATCTCAGGGTTGTTTTGATTTGCATTTCCCTGATGAATAAGGATGTTGAACATTTTTTTAGGTGCATCTCAGCCATTTGGCATTCATCAGTTTAGAATTCTTTGTTTAGCTCTGTGTCTCATTCGTTAATAGGGTTATTTGTTTCTCTGGAGTCAAACTTCTTGAGTTCTTTGTATGTATTGAATATTAGCCCTTTATCAGATATAGGATTGGTAAAGATCTTTTCCCAATTTGTTGGTTGCTGTTTTGTCCTATTGACTGGTCTTTTGTCTTACAGAAGCTTTGAAATTTTTTGAGGTCCCATTTGTCAATTCTTGATCTTAAAACATAAGTGTTCTGTTCAGGAATTTTCCCCCTGTACCTATGTGCTCGAGGCTCTTCCCCATTTTTTTTTCCATTAGTCTGAAGAAGGAAATTGAAGAAGATCTCAGAAGATGGAAAGATCTCCCATGCTTGTGGATTGGCAGGATTAATATAGTAAAAATGACCATCTTGCCAAAAGCAATCTACAGATTCGATTCAAAGCAATCCCCATCAAAATTCCGACTCAATTCTTCATGGGCTTAGAAACAGCAATTTGTAAATTCATCTGGAATAACAAAAAACCCAGGATAGCCAAAACTATTCTCAACAATAAAGGAACCTCTGGTGGAATCACAATCCCAGACCTTAAGCTGTACTACAAAGCAATTGTGATAAGAACTACATGGTATTGGTACAGTGACAGGCAGGTAGATCCATGGAATAGAATTGAAGACCCGGAAATGAGCCCACAAACCTATGGCCAATTGATCTTTGACAAAGGAGCTAAAACCATCTAGTGGAAAAAAAGACAGCATTTTCAACAAATGGTGCTGGTGGTTAGCATGTAGAAGAAGGCAAACTGATCCTTTCTTATCTCCTTGTACAAAACTCAAGTCCAAGTGGATCAAGGACCTCTACATAAAACCAAAAGCCCAGTTTTTAATTTACACATCAATTCAGTCATTTACTCCAAGTTTCCTCTTGACCACCTCACAAATCAGCATTCCATGACCTTAGCCCCTTTACTCTCCCCCCACCTTTTATTGGGTATTTTCTTTATATTCATTTCAAATGTTATCCCCTTTCCAGGTATCCCCTCCAGAGACCTCCCTATCCCATCTCCCTCCCTCTGCCTCTATGAGGGTGCTCCCCAACCCACCCACCCATTAACTCCGGTCTCCCTGCCCTGCCAGTCCCTTACACTGGGGAATTGAACACCCTCAGGCCCAAGGACCACTCCTTCCACTAATGTCCAATAAGGCCATCCTCTGCCACATATGCGGCCACAGCTATGAATCCCTTCGTGTGTACTCTTTGTTTTGTGATCCAATACCTGAGAGCTCTGGGGGATGGGGGAGGGGGTCTGGCCGATTGACACTGTTGCTCTCTCCATGGGGCTACAAACCTCCTCAGTTCCTTCAGTCCCTTCTCCAGCTCTTCCATGGAGAACCTATACTCAGTCCAATGGTTGGCTGGGAGCATCTCCCTTTACTCTTAAGGAAGAGAAAGCAAGCATGAGCACAAATAATAAGACAGCTGGGTGGGACCCTGCCCTGAAATTACCATTCTGACCATCCTTGTACCTAAATTTCCTCTGTCCCAGGTTGACCTTGAACTTAGAATTTCACCTATATTTCTATCTGCCTGTCTTTGTATCTTTCTGAGAAGCTAGCTAATAGTATACCAACTCTGATCTGTGAAGCTCTCTATGCAATTCATATTGTATCCTTATATCTTTGCATAGTTGGGAAATTATATACTTTAACAGTTGTGTTTTTAGAGTTTTTAATTTTTATTATTACCTTAAGAGCTGTCCTGAAGGTCTCAGAATTTACTATTTTGCTAAAGACATACACACACCCTCGATTCCTGGACTCATGCTGTTTTTAATTATCATGGAGTCATTAACATTAATAGGAAGGACATTCTTAGCAGGAATGTGAAAATATGTACATTATCATATAAACAAACCGTATGCCCACAGCAGCCATAAACACTCAGGGAGGCTCATGCCCTGTTAGTCCTATCCCGTGGAGGGAGGGAGTCATGTCATTCCACCCCCCACCAAGGCCACTGAAGACTAGGGAAGAGGACAGGGAGAGTGTATATGTGTGTGTTGTGGGGGAGACAAACTATGCTTTAGAGAGTGTCTTCAGAGACAATGTTGGTCTACAGGAAAAAAAGACAATTTGATGGAGTAGAAGACATCTCATGGCAGTGGTGTGAGAGTGTCCTAAGCAACAGTGAGAAGAACTTGAAACCCTGGTGTGCATTAATCTCAGCTACCCATCAGCTTGTAGGCCACTGACCTTGAAGAAGTAAATTTATTTCCTGCTCAAATCCTTTCTGAAAGGTGCTCACAGTTTAATCAATTTTCAGCCCTCACTCAGGTCCAGATTAATTTGTGTAGCTCAAAAGTTAATTAAATCCTTCATCCAATGGCACAGATATATTCCAAGCCATTTGATGCTCATTTTTGACATTTTTCCTCAAAAATTCTCAAAAAGAAAAAAATAAAATAAAGTCTCTCTGGTTCTATTTTGACGGCTAAAGAAAGCACGAAGCCTACAGAGTCTGAGGTTGTTCTCCTCGCTTTCTGAATGCCAACCATGGCTTTTAGATAAGAGTTCTGACAACTTTGAACAGCATGCAAGTGTGCTACTGACCTCTGGAAGAACGTACTCTAGTTGTCTCAAAAGCAAAGCTGTTGATTTACAGAAATAAAAAAAAAAAATTGCAAGTAAATTCCTCTGTGATTTTCCCCCTTCAACTTCCAGTTATCATAATGTTTCCCAAACCAGAAGACTAAAAAGGAAACAAAAAATAATTAATTATTTAGAGATATTATACAAGAAAAAAAAGTAGCTTGATGTCAGAGTGTTCCTGGAGGTTTAAAATGTTCTTGCATAGTTTTAAAGCTTCCTAGCAGCTGTTAAAGCTTCAGCAGCTTCAGGGGAATAATAAATGAAGTATAAAAATGTTCAATATAATACAATTGTCTTCTGGCTCTAAATCCAACCGTCTTCAGTAACTGTTGAGAATCCAATAGTGTTCCACATGTTTGCATGGTCATTGAATATGGAATATATTAATGTGTAAAAGGAAAGGTAGTCTCTTGGAGAAAGCACTGAAAACATGTATCTCCCCATCACTATTATAGAGAGAACATGGTTAAAATACCTTCTTATCTCATGCTTATTATCTATTCAGCAGAATGCTCCTCTAAGGCAGAACTAGGGGAAGTTTCCTAAAGCACACATCTGTGTTCCTTTCAAATGGATGTGACAGAACCGTAGGGCAAAGCCACTACTGTCTTCTTCTCATAACTGTTTAATGGGTCCAAGTTACAATGCTCATCACTTTAGGGTTGAGGCATGGCATCTCATACTATGAAAAAGTAATGCTTCACACTGCAGCCCACATGCAACATAAACACATACATACACACACACACATACATACACACACACACATACATACACACACACACACACACACACACACACACACACAAACGCACAAAGCAATTCCTCTTTAATCACACATAAACAGAACATTTTCTTATATCAATTAGTATCTCTTTTCCAGTGAGGGCAAAGTTTGAATTCATGATGACATCAAATATGATATACTTCTTAATATTCACTACCTTTATCAAAGGTTTAAAGTCAGGATTAAACATTTAATAAGAGATAGTTGCATTGGCACACTGACAATATATATCAAAGCATTTGAACAAATAAGGCAAACATATATAACTATCATTATTTTAGCATCAGCGTAAGGTAGAAAAATTTTAAGCTTGAATGCTCTTTTAAATTTTATCAGACATTTTATGATTAAAACACTTCTGCATTCTACGAAGAAAAGGTGACATTGGAAATGGAAGTATCTCTTCAAAGAGAACAGATGAACCCAGTTTTCTTCAGAGAAATAGGAACATTTATTTTTTAAAACAGTTTTTGAGGTTAGGTTTTAGGTTGGTATGGGACTGTTAAACTCATGATGCTGGTTGACTTTAGGAAGTTGTAGAATACAGCATAGCATCACTGTGATGATGCTACTGTTGTCTACAAAGTTGCGATGGAGTTCACCAAGCTCTTTTAACGTCATTTTGTTGATTATGAAAGTGCAGTATATTGTTTCACATAATAACTGCATTTGTCAAATTAACTCCAAATCTATAGAATATAAAATTATATACATATATATATATATATATATATATATATATATATATATATTAGTAGGAAAACTTTAAAGGCTAATGAGTTAGGTAAGAATCTGCAGACTCAGAGGGCTCATGCTATCCTACACAGTAACAAACAAGGGCAGCATCTGCATACTCATAGGGAATGGAGATACTCTCCTAAGACCAACACAGTGCAGTCAAATCCCGTGATCATCTAACCTCTGGCATGTCTCCACACAGAAAATACATGGTAATGCTTTAAATGTTTCCTCACATTAAAGCAGAAGGAAAGCAACCATTTCTTTAATTATTAGTGATAAGTGGATTTCAGGGGTTAGATAATATAGGTGTGTGTGTGTGTGTGTGTGTGTGTGTGTGTGTGTGTGTGTGTATAATGTTATATGAGATATTGTATGTGGACAGTTTGGAGTATTGAAGGATTCATTAGAATCTGTAAGGAAATGCACACAAATATGCTCATCAGGAGTAGGGATAGTTTGATCACCGAAAAAAAAAAATACTACTTTCAATAGAGCCTCTCTAAAAACACAGGCTGTGTTCTTTCACAACAAAAGATAGATGTGACTTTTCTCTGGTTGGATAGTGTACCTACAAATGCCATTTAAATAACCACCTCTATTCAACAAGCTTATTTTTTCTTTTCTTCAACATGATTTTCTACTTTCACAAATTTACTGAAGCTTCAGCTTCAGGATATGTTGTCAATGGATGTCTACCCTCTTTATTAACTATCCTGGCTTCTACCTAAGTCCTACCCTAATCAACTTTCCTTGCAAATGTCTCTTGTCAATCTGATTATATTTCAACTTATGCAATAGATAATGGCATCTCTCTATATAATTAAGCATTCATAAGGTAGTTACTTAAATATTATTGAAAGTATGTGTCTATATGAATTGGAATTTTGCTATTTTCTTAGTGTTCTATGAAAATAAATTTTAATGTTTAAAAATCCTGGGAATTTGTTACATCAAAGATTGAAAACAAGTTATTAATATTCATGACTGGTTATCAGTAGAAATGGTAAAAGATGCATGAAAGCAATAATTTCTAGTAAAGAATGTTGTGATTGATTTCTTCAAAATATTTGCTATCTTCAACAAGTCACATTCACTGTCCCTTTCTAATATAGAATATACATAAAATATCCTGAACCAGCTCAACCAAACATTAAGGGAATTAGTTTAACTGAATTATAAACTTCTACTTATTTTATAAAAATATATATGTGTGTATATAAATAATTTGGAGATGCAACATATCATATTCATTATGTATTATATATATTTCCTCCATTATATGTAATATACATATTCCATCCATTATATATATGTTTATGTACATATATATTCCATCTCCTAAAATGAATCAGGCTTATCTCATGTTGTTTGTTCATGGCAACAAATTTTGCTTAAGTAAAATTTCCTCAGGATGGAACTAAGTACACCAGAGGACTGCATTTGCTGAAAGAAATTTGATCATAGCACTCCTGTGGCCTGTGCTTCCCAAATGTTGATGATTGCAATACAGAGTAAATCTGCTGGATTTAGTCCAATATAGTTATCCTCCACTTCAGTTCCTTTTCTTTCTTTTTTTATTAGATATTTTCTTTATTTAGATTTCAAATAGTTTCCCCTTTCCAGGTCTCCCCTTCAGAAACCCCCTATTCCTCTCCCCCTGCCTCTATGGGGGGGCCCCCCCCCCCCTCCCCCCCCCCCCCCCCCCCGCCCTGGCATTTCCCTACACTGGAGCATCAAACACCCTCAGGCTCAAGGTCCTCTCCTCCCACTGATGGCCAGTGCTCAGTTCCTTTTCTTAATGCTTCTTTTTCTGGTACTGTAAAAGACAAGGAGGATTTACATCATTTGCTTCTATCTAAATTCCTAGATTTCCCATACACAAAGCCCCAGGACCTAGAAAAGTCATTTGAGAAGGGTCTCTGCATTAAGTTACCACAAAAGCTGAATTTATATTTGGTAGTAATCATTGTTAGCAAAATACAGTTTGGAAAATGGTTCTTTCTGCATGATGGGAATTCTATGCCTTACAGTCTTCTACTTTGAGGTCTCAGCTTTATGTGTTTTTAAGGAACAGAGGTTATGGCATGAGCAATGATCAATTTTAAAATGACCCCAATCATAGCATCTCTGGTGCTGCTCAACAGCCACAAAGGGTAGATGGAGATGATGAGCCAGCTGCTTGTAAAGCTTTCCATTTTAAGGGAGTAATATAATGGGTCAAGTTGTTGCTTGTATTTTATTTCATCTAAACATTAATAATAAACCATAAATTCCACAATTTTAAAATTAGACTTCATGTCATCTAACAAACAATTGTTATGAAATCTGAGCATCAGGGCAAGCCAAGGATTTGGGTTTTTTTTTTTTTTTATGTTTCTGGAACATGGTAACAGATGAGGATTATTACTGTAGAAGGAAAATAACACAGTAAATCAAAATGACTCAGGAGAGGAAAGAGCCAATCACATAAACTCCACCAGGATGCAGTGTGGAAAGCATCAATTATCGCCACTCATCGCCATCACTGTAGCATTTTAAATGATATGAATTATATAAAATTTTATACCATGGCTTAGAGGGCAGTACTTGTCAGACTCACTAAATTATCCTTGCCATTGAGCAAAGCTATGTCACTTTCACAGATGCCGCATTTTCCATGCAGTGAAAAGAGAGCTTGCAAGTAAGGCTCTTGTGTGCTCAGTGTCATTTTTCATGTGCTTTCAGATAGATCAGAGACATGAATGTTTAAATAAGCAATGTTTCCTGTATTCTTCTGAAAGAAAATTTAAGATAGCAAATATTTTAAGCAATGAAACATACAGAGTCCCATTGACACAAGAAGACATCCATTTTTCTACACCTAGTTTAATTTTTTTCTGATATTAAAAATACACTAAAAATAAGAAAAAGCCTCTTTGCTCTAACACCCATTTTTCTTCTCCTCATGCTCCTCATAGACACTACTCTCAACTGTGTGTTCACCCACCTTGTGTTGTATTTGTAGTATGTATGTATCATCTGCTACGACATGATACTGTATTTTGTGTGTAAACATTACATGAAGAGAATCATGCTTTAAATATTCTAGCAAATCTTGTTTTCAGTCAACATTTTGAGGATTTTTGATAAATATGCAATGGAGAATTGATGTTGGTATGCATAGTTCATTCATTATAATTTCTATATTATTTCTTTCCATGGATAAAGCTTTTTTTTTTCATAGTAAAATTTTATCCTTTTGTATACGTAGGGTATTCTTTGTTCTCAGGTTAATTCCATGTCTTTACTTTTACAAATATAGACAAATTTAGTGTTTACTTTAAACTCTTCTCTGAACATATGCTGGAAAGATTTCTTTAAAAAAAAAAACTTCTGGAAATTCCTTCAACATCTTTACTAAAACACAGTGTGCTGAATATTCCAAACTACTTTACCAAATTTGTGTCCAGTATTTTGCAAAATGTATACTATGACAGGAATATATCAGACATCTGGTTTGTCCTCACTTGGATTTATAAGAAATCACTCACTTATCTAATAGCTGTTAAGTTCATTAACTTCATCTTTAGTTTGTGTATCCCAGTTGAAGTGTGATGTTGGTCAAAGGTCTGTTTTCATGTGTGCTTTCTCTCATAAACTAAACTACTGTTCAATCATCCAGTTAGTTAACTGGCTTGTCTATTTCATA
>JADRCD010218584.1:0-14702 GCA_019843815.1 Montemys delectorum
CTCTGCCTCCCAAGTGCTGGGATTAAAGTTGTGCACCACCACTGTCCAGCCATCATGAAATCTTTTAGCCCATAAATGCACATCTATGCAAAAACTATGCACCAGGTATTACAATTATGACTTGGCATGGGAAAAGACACCAGGAAAAGAGAATACATCAACAATCAAGAAGACAAATGCATAACGTTTTAGATGCTCTACTGTTGAGTCAAAGTTGCATGCATAGGGACAAACAAAATAAAATAAATGCTCTTTAGATAAGTAAGCTTGAGTGTGAACAGTTTATATTTTGTGCCTATTTTCAAAATATTTAGTTATCAGTAGCTATTTTTTTTTCATTTGCCACCTCTCTACACTCCATTATTCCTTTCTTTGTCTTTGTCTCTGTCTCTTCTCTCTCTCTCTGTCTGTCTGTCTCTCTCTCACTCTCAAACTTTTCTTCTTCATTTCTACTCTTTGTTGAAAATGTGTGGCTAACTCTTGTTAAGGCTAAAATAAATAGGTCATCTGATACATATTTTGTATATAATGTGTTGGTTGGTTCTTGTGGCATCCAGCTTGTGTCCATTGTATCTTTGCTTAATCAAATTCCTTTCTCATGTAATTTCACTGCTCATTCTTAGTCCTTAAGCTGATTTTGATTTCATTCTTGTTTGATTTCAGGTGGAGAGAAGGGGCTCAGTTGCATATTTTACATACCAAAGTAGACCTGTCCTCTAGGTAACCCCAATATCTTTTAGTTCCTAGACTGGGTCTATCCTGCCCCAACCTTGACCTTACCAGCCCTTAGACTGCCCTTCCCCTCACAGGCTCTTTGCTACATAAATCAGGCATTTTTTGGTTTTCCTGCTCTCCTTCTCCTTCCCACTTCTCTTTGCATGCATGCTTTCTCTCTCTTCTCTATGCCTCTGTCTCTTTTCCCATGGTGACTTCCCTGGCCAGCATGGGACCAGTAAACTCAGCTGAGAAGTTAGCAGCTTCTCAATAAATCTGCATACACACTCACACACACACACACACACACACAGAGAGAGAGAGAGAGAAAGAGAGAGAGAGAGAGAGAGAGAGAGAGAGATCAATCTGACTTGACCTAGCTCATTCTATCTACAGATAAATTCTTATGAAAATATTCTAAAAAAAATCAAATTAGAATTTCTCCCACTTAAGAAATCTGGATGCAGCTCTGTTACTTATCTATTAATATGCCTCACAGGACAGAAGCAATGTATTTCTTTCTTCTGTCCTTCCTTTCACATTCCTTCTTTACATTCTACTCTCTCTTTCTCTGCTAATTTTTCTCTTTGTGAACAGGTGTCATGTGACCTAGGCTAGACTTAACCTTCTTATGCAACAAGCATGACATGGAACTTTAGACTCTAACCCAACTCACCTGGCTGGGATTTTACATATCCATTTCCATGTTCATTTATATTTGGTGCTAGGAATGTTCCAATTTCTTGCATGCTTGGCAAGCATGGTATCACGTATCTACATCCTCAGCCACAGGCTACATTTTCAAACACGTCTTCCCTTCATTCTTCATCTCCAATACCATGGCCAATGGGCATTTTGGTTCCAGTGGCTGTCTCCATAACTAATGGTGATCACTATTTTTTTAATGGGTTGGAATAGGGCTGGTTCTCTGAAATACATTAGCAGACTTGTAAATGCATTTTAATAGAATTGGAGAGTCCCTAGAATGAGTGTCATAGGAAAGTGTATTGTGTAAAACTGTTTATCTTCTGAGAAGTTTCTGAAGACTTCTTACTTGGAAGACTTATTGAAATTTAAAAAAAAATACCCATTTAATTTTTTTAATATTCCAATCACTGGGTTGAGACATTCATAGGTTATAGAAGTTTGGTTAAACACCAAAATTAGTGGTCAAGAGGAAAACCAGAAGTCAATGGAATAACTCTGAAAAAATAGAATGAACAGGGATTTTAGGCATCTTTTGACCTTAAAATTTAACCTCTGCCATGAACATCACCTCTTCTTTATTACTATCAGCTTGGAGCAAAATATCTCTATAGGAAGTCATATATAAAGTAAGAAATTAGTTCTAATATGAAATAATTTTATCTGTTTATATTCTACTTTTACATATGCAATAAACTGGCATTCAATCTCCTGATCTCCTTGCAAATAGAGCAGGCAATGTATTTATCATATTAATTCCAATGCTAAATAGACAGTCTGAGCCCAGATGAGCGCCAGTGAATTTTGGTGAGATGAGTGAAAAATTACTACCAGATAGCCGCCAAAACATTCCTTGAGTTCCTAAAAAAAACGTGATGTGATTATGATGAAACTACCTATAAGCTTCTACTGAAATATTTTACTGAGCTAGATAAATTAAGATGACAACAGTTCCTTCCTCCAATTCACAATGTCTCTGCCAGGTATGATATCAGCTGCAAACTACAAGGCACTCAGTAAACCTCCAGTGACTTTGGAGATAAGTTTCCAAAGAAGTGCTCTTGCGAGGAGAGGAGAATGATTTCGTGCTGAATTCCACTAACTTCTGACAGGGGCTTACACTATTCCCTGAAGCAGTAGGCGCTGCCTAACAGCAGCCAAGAAAGTCAGCAACTGCAGGGAGATTCCCCTACCTGCTGGTGATAGACGAGTTTTTAGAATGGAGCTTATTGATCCTTTGTAAGTGAATGTTGCAATTGTGAGTTCTCACTCCATGATGTGGAAGCAAAATCCGCCCTAAGAGAAGCTGAGCCTGCCCCACTAAGCCGACTCTATTGAACAACTTGACAAGGTCTCCCCATTCTTTAGTGATGTATTCCAGGAAAAAAGCCTTTCCAGTAAATGCAAGCCCATTTGGAGTGAATCATGTAGTTACCTATCTCTTGCAGAAGAGGGTCCATTAAGCAGTATCTTTGAGGAGGGGAAGTACTATGGGCTTAAGTGTCAAAATAAATTACTTGCTTAAGATGTCTGCTTGGAAAATTCTCAAAGTAAACTCTGTATCATGAAATCAGCTGTTCTCAAGAGGTAGAAAGTTTTGTAGTGGTAATTAGATGCTATAAAAACAAGCACCAGTCTAAAACAGAATAAAACTCCACCACTTAGCAGGGTTCAGAAATCACTTGGTGGTCTATGGGTTCTTAGATCCCCACAAATTTCTTGTTATATAGGTTCTGTTTGCAAGTAACCTCTGACACGAGCCGCTGTGTGACTTACTCTAACACAGTTGGGTGCTCATCTTAACTGCAGCAGTTGCATGTACTTCCTGTGGCTAGAATCAGTACTGGTAACTAGAGTGTCTGAATGCAAGCTCACTGATTGAGACTGAGCTGATATCCAGGGACTCAGTGAATATATTTATATGATACTAATGCTACCCATTTGTGTTTTTTTTCCCTGTTTGTCACCTTGTTGCAAATTAGAGTTATCCATAAAGCGTCCACAATTGAGAAAATATCTCTATAACCTTAGCCTGTAGTGATGCAGATACTCAGAGCTAACCACTGGACTAAGCCTGGGGACCCCCATGGAAGAGATAGGACTAAAGGAGCTAAAGTGGATGGCAACCCTATAGGAAGAATAACAACATCAACTAACCAGACTTCTCAGAGCTCCCAGGGACTAGACCACCAACCAAAGAGTATTCATGAGTGGGTCCGTAGATCCCGCTACATATATAGTAGAAGATTGCCTTATCTGGCATCAGTGGGAGGGGAGGCACTTGTTACCCCAGTGAAGAGGGGATGCTAGAGGGCTGAGGTAGGAGTGGTTAGGGGGAGTATAGCCTCTTCCAGGCAAAGGGCAAGGGTGTTAGGTTAGGGAGTTTGCAGAGGGGATACCAGAAAGGAAAACAACATTTGAAATGTAAATAACTAAAATAATAATATTAATATTAATAATAATAATAATAATAATAATAATAATAATAAAGGTTGGCCTGCAGGAAACCCATGAGTCAATTTTTTTTTAATTAGTGCTTAATATGGGAACATATAGGTTGTTTTGTGTAGTCTCACTCCTGGGAAAGAAAGGATACTGAGCAGGGCATGGGAATAAGCCAGTAAAGGACACTCCTGTATGATCTCTGAATCACTCCTCCCTTCATGTAGCTATCCCATTTAAGTCCCTACTAGAATTACTCTCAGGGATGGACTATTACCTAGGTATGCAAAATGAAATAAGCCCTTTCCTTTCCAAGTTGCTTTTGATCCCAGTGTTTTATCTCTGCAATAGAAACTGTTAAGTAAGACAGTAATTGTTACCGGGTTTGTGGGATATTGCTGTGACAACTATGATAGGAAATTTTGTGGAGAACTGTAGAAGGAGTTTGGAATGTTGGCCTAAAGAAAAGAGTGTTGAGACCTTTGTGGTCTGTTCTGTGGGAGTTTAGACAGTAAGAATACAGAGATAAGTGCAAATGATAAAGGCCTGGCTGGTGACTTTTCAGAGGGACACAAAGACTCTATTAGGGCCACTTATGTAATATTATGGATTAAAAATTTGTGGTTGAGGTCAGCTGGGGCTGAAGAATCAGATGTAATTAACAAGAGACCAGAACTATGAACTGAAATGTTTGCTTTGCTGTGATAATTGATGCTTGCTTAACTAGAACTGACAAATTAGCTGTGATGAAAAAAAAAGACCACCATCACTGAGGGGAAATCATTGAGGAGAATTTCTTCAGGGTCAGTACACAGATGCTGTGGCACAGAAGAGGATAAGCTGTACCTCGTATACTATGGTATAGAGGGGTATTAGGCTCTACCTTGAGCTGCCAGACTTCACAATGTCTTAGAATTTCCTGAGTGGTGTTGGTTTGGAAGGTATAAAATGGTATGAAATAGAGAATAGTGGAGGGTTGGCACTGTTACTAATAGTGGAGGGCCATGGCCAGTCTGAGGACACTTCATCACTAGCTGCAGAGAGGTGACACATTCCCTCTATCACCTAGTGTGGCATGTCCTTTTGCACATCTGATACATCCCCTAATAAAAGGCCTCACTCCTCCTCCCCTTCTCCATTTTCAGCCATGTACATCACCAGAGCCAGCCTCTGTATCCCCTCCCCACTCCCTAAATAAAAGAGAACTAAGGTCTCCCACAGAGAGGCCTGTTGAATGCTGTGACTTTATGAATCCTGTTGCATAGATCCAACAGGCACTGGATGTGAGAGTCCAGGGTAGGTGAGTCCCATTTGCAGTGGAGATCACCCCATTATGCAGATACCAATACCATGGATGAGCAACATTCTATGTGTTGGCTTTGAGTGATATACACTGTTATTACAGGATGTCCAATGATTTTTGATATCATTCTTTTACAAACTGATAAAATTCATAATTAACTGTAGATTCTTTTGTCATCACATATTGCATAGAAAGACTTCTTCAATTATTTAAACAAATGGAAATTGCCACCTACTTGTTTATAGGAAGTATTTGCTTACATTTTGCTATGGATTGTTTTGACCTACAATAGTTGCTGAGCCATAACAACAGAGGTCCTAGAGCCATAAAGCCTCTTGATAATTTTACAGACTCCTGTTTTAACAATTGGAAATGGGGATTCTGTTTATGACTTTAAGTTTCTCTTAGTTTATTTATATGGCTTTGCTGTTTTATTATACCAAGAAGACACTGGATAACTCCATATTTTAAGTTAATAAGTTTTTCTAAGAACCTTGTTCTCTTGTGAAAAAAAAAAAAACAGAAGAATCATTTATAGCAATTATATTTGTGTGTGCATATGCATGAATAAAAACATGTGCGCTTTCAACATTGACAGGTCCTCTTTGGAGACAGACTTGGCTTGCCTAGGAATCCTTCTACACAACGCAATGTCTATGTATTTTGTAAACACAGAGGTTCTTTCTATGTGCCTCGGCCATGGAACCCACGCTACCTTTAATGTCAGCCACTGACATTATTGGATATTCAGGTAGGTGTTTAGAAGACTTTGGCATCAGGATGAACATTTCTCATTTTTCATGCTGAAGCCATTGTGTGAAACTACCTGATTTTACCCAGTGCTACACTGAAGACCAAACATAAATTATTGTTCCATGGTCAGAACTTTTACCAAAAGGGTATAAAACCTAGGGTAAATGATCCCTCTGTCCAAGAATCCTCCAATATTTCTGAGAATTCAGAAACACATATTATTATCTTTTGTATAAAATACTCTTAAATTGACAACCTTCTACCCTTTGTAGCTCCTGACTCAAAATTCCCATGGTCAGTTGTAAAACTTAATTTATACATTAACTGAGACTTCAGGATACAAAACAATCTGCCTATATATTTTATTTACAAGTGTGTAGAACAATTATTACATATATGTGTTATGTAGTGTGCACGCTTACTTTAGAACTGATAAATGGGAAGTAAGCTTCCAGGAACTCCCTTATCATATAATGTGGCTCACTTACTTTCACCAACATTTCCATGGTCATATCAGAAAATTCTGAATCCTTTCAAGTATAGAATATGAGAAAATTCCTACTGAATGCAGAGTTACCACTGAAACCAAAGCAATCTATAATATCCACTGTGTGATTTAGAGTTGAAGCCAAATAAAAATGCATGTCGTGATGGAGGGAAGGCAAGGACTCACAGAATAAATAACTTATGACATAAACTTCCAATAGCATATTTGGGAATACTTCATATTAAGAATATGTTATTATCGTAATATGTTATATGTTATTGCTACAATGTATGAATAAAGTTATATAAAATGACAATATTAAAAGAATACTTAGACTAAAAGAAACAACAAAACAAAGACATGTAAAACAGAACAACTAGTAATAGACAACACTGTTGTATCTTTGCTTAAGCTTAGGAAAGCAGTTTAAACTTTGTTGCTTTCAGAATGATGTTTTTTGTATCAAGAAACAGAAGAGAAAATATGTAGAAAACATAAATCTATAAAATGAATGTTATACAGTAATATTTCTTCTACTGATTTCATATGTTCTGTCAATATGCATGAATATCACACATGTCAAAACAGGCCTGATATAGCTGACATGACAACCACAAGACCCAAAAGATTCTTCATTTTCATGGTTTAAAACTTGTATATTATTTGACAATTCCATGCGTTTATGCTATGAAATTCAGGCATTGTTCCCCTTTCTCTTCCACTGAAACCCTTCCTATTCAAAGGTTGCCTTTACTCTTGTGCTTTCTTTTAGTTTATATCCCAGTAAGTGCAAATAAATTTTCTTTGTATCACACAGGTGGAAAGTCACTTAATGAAGTTGGTCCCAAAATGTACTGACCTTGAACATGCAGTGATTGTCCTGCCTCATCCTCACAAATGCTGGGATTACAGGCCATGTGCTACCGTACATGGCTCAGAGACAAAAGACTCAACTGGAAGTTTAAGGAAAAATAAATGACACGCTTTTAAAAATGATCTTTCTTACAGGTACCTTCCATAAAATCTGATGTCATGATATTATATTGTTACTCTGTAAAGGTATTTTTATGTCAGCTACAGAAATTATGATGTCTACTGCTATAACATTTGTCCTTGATCCACAGGGAGAAGCTTCTAAAGAAAATACAGCCTCTGAACACAGTTTAGCGTGATAGAGCAATTACGAAGAGTGGTAAGACGATCATAAGTCTTTGTCTGGGATGTGTGTGTCCTTCTGTGACCTCCTCTTATTCCTAGCAGATGAGTTTTCCATTGCTGCCATAACAAATTATCGCAAGCTTAATGGCTTAAAACAAGATACATTTATTACAGCATCGTTATTTAGGTCAGAAGTTACACATAAGTATCATTAGGCTAAAATCAAAGTGCTAACTAGGCTCTATTATTTTTTCTTTATCTATTTTAGTGTTCGGGGCTCATGGAAAAATCTCTTTTGGGACTATTCTGTTTGTAGACGCAACTCATATTTCTTGGTTCCTATCTACTGCCACCATATGGCATGTCTGGTACAGTGTTACTTATAATTATCAGTGTTATAGCAGCTCCTGGTACAAGACTCTATCTACAATGTCCAAAATTTAAAGGCCATATTGAATTAATTTTATTTTCTTAGTCATGGATGGCAATAGGGCCAGACTAAAATAGAACTCATTTAAAATTAATTTACTTTTATTATTTTAAATTATTCATAGTTTATAGGTGATGGGAATGTGGGTCCAGGAGATTTTGATTGCTAGAGGCATTGGATGTGAGCATTCTTAGATGCATGGAGGGAAGCAAACTCTGGTCCTCTTCAAAATTAGTATGTGCTTCTAAATGTTAAGCTACCTCCCTAGCCCCTGGGAACTAATCATGCTATCTAGGATCTGCCCACCTGATCAGATTTCTTCAGTTCTAATCATACATACTAGGCCCATCTTCATTGTATCCTTGGGGATTAAGATTCTAAACAAAAATTTTAGAGAATGTTTCCAAATTATGGCTTCTTATTGCTGTCTTCCATTTTTGTAATATAACATTAATTTGATCATAGTTTTTGTTTTGTTTTGTTTAATTAATTAATTAATTCATGTTCATCAAATGATGCTCCCTTCCTGGTCTCACCTCACAAATGCCTCCCTCCATGCCCTTCCCCTTTTCCCCTTTGAGGGTACACCCTCCCCTCAGTTTCCCTTTATCCTGGAGCATTGAGTTTCTGCCAGGGTAGGCACATCCCCTCTCACTAAGGCCAAACAAGGCAGCCCTGGTTTAGAAACAGATAACACAGTCAGGCTTTAGGGAGATCCTGTGCTCCTCTTCTTGGAGAGGCCACATGGAGACTGAACTGCAGCTAAATATGTGCCTGGATCCTTGGTCAGGCCAGTGTGTGTTTGTTGATTGGTGGCTCAGTCTCTGAGAGCTCCCAGAAGTCCAGGTTAGTTGAATCTGTTGGTTCTCCTGTGGGGTTCCCATCCCCTTCAGGGCTTTCAATTCCTCCTCCAGTTCATAAGAGTCCCCAATGTCTGTCCTATGTTGGGCTGTGGGTATCTGCATCTGTTTTAGTCAGAAGTGCTGCTGGGCAGAGCCTCACAAAGGACAGTTAATAGTATGGGATTGGTGCTTGACCATGGGATGGATCTCAAGTTGGGCCATAAACAGGAAACAACTCAGATGTCCCTCAAGGAAAGAATGGATTCAGAAAATAAGATTCATTTACACAATGAAATATTACTCAGCTATTTAAAACAAGGATATCATGAACTTTTTTGGGAAATGGATAGAACGAGAAACTATCATTCTGAGTGGGTAACTCAGACTCCCAAAGGACATACATGGTATAAACTCATCAATTAATGGATATTAGCCAAAAAGTACAGAATACCCATGATGCACCATACAGATCCATTCTTTTGTCTTTATAATTCCATTCCTGAGTGTGAATGAGAAAAAAATTTCCAAATTTTAGATCTCACTTTGACCATCTCCATCACCACATAAACAAAGATTACATTCAGCATAATCTCCGCTATCTATGATGTTAAACTTATCTAAACTGTCATTTGTGTGTGTGTGTGAATTACCTAAAGATCAGGGACCTAGATGTAGATATCTTCATGGAAAAAGGTATGATGCTGCTACAAAATTCAGTACACACATGCAGGGCAGTGGACCATGAGAGGAAGCCTGGTACGGTTGAGCTTGCAGCCCAGGAGACTCTGAAGGGTTGGTAGGACCAATGATATCTCAGAATCAAGTCAAAATTCCTTCCACATATAACTTATTTTTTAAAAAATGTTTTTATACAATGTATTCTGATCACAGTTTTTCCACCTCCAACTGCTCCTAGATCTTTCTTACATTCCCATCTCCACATATTTTTAGCACAACACAAAACTGTACTAACATAATCTTTGACATCAAACACCTTTGGCTCAACTTTTCAAGGAAAAGAACCAAGAGTCTCATGTTTAAACTCATACTATAACAACACTGAAAGTATGAGATGTTTAAAAGGTACTGATAATTTAAAACCAACTACTAGCTAAGAACTATCATCTTCACTTTGCCACAGGTAATATTCTTGGCCATTTTAGAAGCACATTTTGGATTCTCAAGAACAAACAACCCTGCCTCAATGGGATCACATGAAAATTCTGGGTTTTGTAAACAAAACTAATTTGGTACCTTTTAGATAAGCTCAATTTCAATATACTGTCACCTAGGGCCACATAGAATATTGGAAGAAAACCAACTGGTAGAAATAGATAGGATTATTTACTCTTGAAGTTTCTTTGCCTTGTAAAATGAGAGTTTTATAGACATATATGCAAAACCATGTGAATGTATTACTGATGAAAGGACCCTCTTTACCTATGCAAAAAGACATTTAGAGTAAGTTTTTTTTCCTATGACTCTCAAGTTTGCTTATGTTCACAGAGAGATTTAATAAATCTAGTCCCTGATTACATCTAAGTGTTCATTTGCTACTAATTTAGAGAAAAATACTAAAGTATTATTCTCAAGGAAGAAATCATTGTCACAACAAAGAATGTCACATATTCAGTGGAAAAAACTGTTTTCCAAAATGGTACGTACACATTTTTATGACATAGATTATATTGTTATATTGTTATTATTCTATATTACTATTGTTATTGTTTTGTAAGAGAGTTTCCTAAATCTTAAAATTCTAAATTGGTATTTGTATTTTTAAAAATTGAATTATATATTAAGAAAGAAGATGAAAAGTGAGTTAGAAACAGATCCTTTATACAGCAAAGTCCTCTGTTTCTAATGAATTTTCTTGCTTGTCAAAAAAAAAATTAGTTAATGGTCAGTAAGATGCTTCAGTGAATATAGGTGCTTGCTGCCAGGTATGAAGACCCGGTTTCCTACACAGTAGAGAGAAATGACACTCATAAGTGTAGTTAAAAATTTTAATAAATCTCAGCATGAGGTTCCTTCCTGTCTTAGACCATTTATGTTCCTGAATGAAAGTCACGCACAACCATATATATATATATATACATAATATACACATATATACATATATATATATATATATATATGCCTTATGAAGCACAATAGCATTCCAGGAAGTTGAACCTGTAATTTTGCCACCTGCCTAACCCCATGCTGTAAAAATCTACCTCCTACCAATAACTCCAAGTTACTACTTACTAATGTTCATCTGGGCTGTTCTTAACTCCAATCAGCTTTCTGGGCTGCATTCTCTTGACCCAGAGGCCAGGGCAATCTCTACTCCATGGGGGCTCTTGTCTCTCTCCTGCACACTCTTTATGGTATGAAGACCTTCTCCCTCCTGCTTCTTCCTCATTGTCTCTTACACCCAAAACCGAAACCCTGCCTATGCTTCTTCTCCCCAATGATTAGCTGCTGGCATCTTTACTTACCAATCAGAATTAACTGGGGTCATGTTCTCAGAAGCTAAATGTAGACTCCAGATCTTGTTACCATTACAATAAACAGTAACAAAAGACAAAAACCACAAAACATAAGTTATCCTTTGACATTTCACATAGGATTGGTACTCCTTACATACACATACACACACACACACACACACACACACACACACACAAACATACATACATACCCACACATACTTACACATACACACACATACACACACACACACACACACACACACGCACACACACACACACAAAGAAAAAGATAAATAAACCTGGTTTGTATATAACTGAGTTCTATACCACCTGATAATATTATGTATTAGAATGGGACGCTCAGTGAAAAAGTTCTGCAAGTATCAGAGGGCATGGGCAGCATTGGAAATTGTCTTGTCCTGTCCCATAGACAAATGTCTGTTCCAGTAGCAAGAAAAACCTAACAGACAAATGTCATAAATTTTTAAGGAAAAAGGTAACAAATATATATATATATATATGTAATTATATGTGTGTGTGTGCATGTGTACGTGTATGTGTGTGTGTGTCTGTCTGTTGGTCTGTCTGTCTGTGTAATAACTTCTGAGGTTGTCTACGTGGAAAACTGGCAACATCAAATTTACTCACAAAATCCAAAGGTTTCTATATATACAAATATATGAGTCCATGATTTGTCTAGTATAGATCCAAGGCATAAACAACATAAATTCTAAAATTCCTTAAAGGAAAATCATTACATAAATAAGATTTGTTATTATACTTTAGCGAATTGTCAATGCTATTATTACACCAAAAGCCTATTAAGTGACTTTAAGATATTCCCGTATGAGCTGAAAAGATAGTTCAGCTGCTAAAGGCTAGACTCACTACCCAAACATCATGAACATAATTTCTTGTCATTAATATAGGATCTCTCATTCCGCAGTTGCTTTAACTTTGGTTAAGCTACTGAAGCATATGTAAGTGCTTGTTTTACCTGCCCCATGAGGCTCTAGAGGTTGCTCTTAGATAACCTGAGAACATGCCTTTCTAGACATCTAATCTAATGCAATAATCTTGGGATTCTTGCCTGCTGGAATTATGAAACATGATTTGTGTCCCTTAAAATTTCACTCATCCTATGACAATTTCTATAGTAGACTACAGTATTCTACAATACTCTTTTACAATTCTACAATACTCTGACAATTTCTACAGTAGTCTCTACTGGCAAAGTGAGTATAGTAATATAAAAAAAAATGTCAAAGTTCAAGTAGGGTTATCCCATTTTTTGCTTCTTCCCTTGTAGATGAAGTAGAGGCAAGTTCTGAGGTCCTTCCCTTAGAATACCTAGACATGAATATACACTGAGCAGCAAAAGGTGATGTGAAGTACAGAATGTGTGGGTCCACAAGATCCCTGCCTTGTAGTGAACTGTTGAGGGAGGAGATCTTGGAAGATTTCATGTTATAGCTTTTTGAGATGACATCAAGTGAAATGGTTGTCTCAGGTTCTTCTTAGGGTGAAGATTCATTGGTTGAGGTTTAAATTTCTGGTCTTAACTCATTTTCATGGAGAAGCATTCCAGGAAATTGAACCAATAATTTTGCCAACAATTAAGTGGCATTCCTTAGGTAAAGTGTGGGTGTTTTGGGATACCCTGATAAGGTAGAAGAAAGGAAATCCTGTTGGGAAAAAGAGTCCCCTGAGCTAAGGGGAGCTATCCAGATACGATAGACTTGTACCTTAAGTAGCAGGGTTTCCCAGCCTAGGGTGTCCCAAAAGATGAGAGATAGCATGCACATGAGAAGACCAAGAGCATCCATGACTAGCACGTGGAGCTTCCTGGGGTTGTATTACAGTCACCAGATATCAAATCATAATAAAAGTAATACAAACAGAGGAATACCACTATCTTCTGCAAGGGGGAACTTTCTTTATAATTTTATCTCAAATGTCTTACTATTTAGGGCCTAGTAAAGGTCATCTTGAGTAATACCATGCACTAATAGAAGATGTACCACCCTGTCAAAGAAAAACTGGCACTGGATCTAGGTAAGCTTTTCAAAGGAAACAGACAGTGAAGTGCAAATCTTTAAAAGGCAGGGAGTTCTGAAAACTTCTTGGACTTCTAACTGACTCTTACTAAGAAAATATTAAAATGACCAGACAATAAACAAACATATAACTTCATCCCGAGATATGTCTCTTCAATAAACCAAAACAAATGCATAAACAAAGGCTTGCATATTAAGTGTTTGTACATGCTGTGTGTATAATTATACATAGCCTAAACATCTTGAAAGAGGTACCTCCGTAAACAAATAAGGAAACATCCTTGGTTAAAACACTACTCAGCAATAAAACAAAACAAAATAACAACAACAACAACAAAAAAACCAAAGACACTATACTCTTCTATTATCTGAATACCTACCATTATTTGCATTAAATATGGCTTTTGGTAAGTTGCTCATCCTTCCTTTGATAATACTCCACATGTGCAAACCTTGGAAGTTTTAAATGGACTCAAGTAATTAAAAGAGGCAAAGCAAAACAAAACAAAATACGCTCCAAACAAAGACAATAACATAAAAAAACTTAAGTTGGAAAGGGAGCACTACAGATAGGAGATTTGAAAAGATTTGAAATGGTAAATTTGGACATATAAATAACCAAAAACCATTTTATTCTTCACTTTATACATGTGTATGTTCTCAATGATTACATTAAAATTTATTTTAAAATAAGGAACTACTGATGTAGGAGACAAATTAAATAAATGCCAGAAACTTGCTGCAAAGTGGGGGACAGGAAGAAATAGAAATTAAATACTTAAAACCTACGTCTATGGAATTGTGAATAGTATGAAGATAGAGGACACATTACGGTCATGCCACTTTCTGAGTTGCACCTTCATTGACTCAGAAGTGATGGATAAATAATACTGAAATTTATCTGGACTATGTAGAATCATATAACATATGAACTTGAGAATGATGATGCATTTCAAAATGACAGATGTGCATTGTCTTTCTATTGTTGAGACCTCAGTGGTATAGGCAAATTCCAGGACTATTTCTCACTTGTCTATAAATTAGAGGGTCATTAACATTAAATGAGAATTTTAACTATGGAAGTGGATGAGATCATTCATTTGGAGATATTTGAAATAGGAAAAATATTACCTGAGAACACTTATAGCCACATATATTTATGGAATAGACAGAGGAAGTCCATTCTCTGAAGAAGGCACAGAAAGGTTAAAGAGTAAGTGAGTAAAAAGAGTGATAAATCACTAAAGTCATCAGAACATAGACCTTTCAGAAAGGCAGCATCAATAGCATCAAATCCAAGCTTGGCAAAAGTGTCCTTTTAAATCTGAAACACC
>JADRCD010218586.1:0-44135 GCA_019843815.1 Montemys delectorum
GAAAACGTTCTATTGTGGCAGTGGGGGGCTTATCTTCCAGCCCCTTTGTGACTTCATATATCATTTTTGCCAGTTCTGCAAATCAGAAATCAAGAGTTGGTAGTAGTCTTTCATTACCAAGAACTCTCGTACTTATTTATTACTAATGGGCGTGGGGATCCAGAGGATGGACTATTTGGGGGATATTGACAGGGATCTCTTACAATCATGAAGTTCATTTCCCAAGTCAATGGCCTATGAGTGCAGAGTTGAGCCTTCTTAGTGGACACAAGGCACCCCAGGTACCACAGGGTCTTGAGAAACTTTTCAGTGGCATCTTTGTCATCTCTTTTGTTGGTTGCTGTAATCAGGTGTCATTACATATTGTGAAATGAAACCCAAGGAAATTGGTCAAAATTGATACAAGTCTGCATGTAAGGCCTCATCAATGAGGGTTGGAGAGTTCTTAAATTTTTGAGACAGATCAATCCAAGTTAGTTGCCCATTAAACCTTGAAGTTTAATTGGCCCATTGAATGACAAAGCAGGGCTAGTTCTGTGTGAGTAAAGAAATGCTAAATAAAGGCAACCTTGAGGTCCAGGACAGTGTAAATTTGCCTGGATCTTGGGTTTGAGCACACTGAAGAGGTTAAATGGGTTTGGAAGTGTGGGATGAATATCCTCAGTCCTTTTGTTTATTTCTCAGAGATCCTGTACTGGGTGATAACCATTGGTAACAGGCTTGCAAATTGGCAACAGGGAGTATTCCAGGGGAACTGGCAAGAGTCCAAGATCTCAGCCATCCATCAGATGGGAAATAGGTTTAGTGATATCAGTTTTTGCTTCCACTGACATGGGATATACTTTGACAGGGATTGTGTCTACCCAGAGTATCAGCCTTAGAAAGACAGGTGTCCATATGTTTTGCTATCTCTGGGAGATTAGATCCTTCCCATACATCTGATCCTGGTGTTTGTCTGTAGGGGAGAGAAGAGGTAAGAAGACAGATATTGGAAAAGGATCTAGTTAGAAAATTTACTACATTCCTCTCTTCTTGGAAGATAATCTGAGCTCTTAATTTATGCAATAAACCTCTTCCCACTAGGGATATAGACAGAAATAACTATGAAAGAATGAGTAATAGTACTTAGAAATAACTATGAAAGAATGAGGTACTTATTCTGAGGTTCATAGTTCTTGCCTTGGTCAAGGGATATGATGTAGATTCAGTAGACCCATGGAGTATTGTCTACCAGCTGAACATCAGTACGTGAGTTTGTTGAAGGTCCAAGAGTTGGCCCTGGCTTGATAAAAATATCTACTGGCTTTCCCTCCTCTTTGAGGGTTATTTGGGGTGGAGGTAGGGGTGTTAGTGAAGGATAACACCCAGAGGGGGGCTTCCCTTTTTCAAAGCAGGAGGGTAGGGTGGAATGGAAGGAGGATTTGTGTGATGGTGTACTGGGAGGAGAGGAATGACTGATACTGGGTTGCAAAGTGAATAAATAAAAATAAGTAAATAGATAAATAAATGCTTAATTTCTAAGGTCTCAGGGAGGAGGTCAGCTCAGAATCTGAACCTCATTACAAGGGGAAGTTGTATTCTATATTTAAAGGTGCAATTACAAAACATGGTAGGCTTGGGTGAGCTTAAGGTTCATCCATTCATAGGTAACATTAAGAGTTAAGCAAGGGAGTATCTGTTGGAATCTGGTCCTATTCCAGGACACCCGGATTCAAGGCCCTTAACTCATCCCCTAGACATTCAGTCCAGAATTCAAACCTCTCAATTTATCCTCCCAGACATTTGATCCAGAGCTCAAGGTGATAAGAGAACAAAGGAAGATGCAGTTAATGAGGACTTGTCAGGAAATATATTTTGGCTATATATTTTTACAATTCAGGCACTGTGGTTAAGAAAACAAGTTTTACATTATTTTACTGGCTGAGAAGATAATTAAGAAAATATTCAGAGGATAAGGGTAGGAGCAGGTCCACAAGCCTGAAAATGCGAGCCTGGATTGATCCTGTTAACAAAATGGGAGAACAAAATGAGAGAATTTCCTTTGAGAAGGCTAGGCTCCATACAATATGATAAGCCCAACTCTCATCAGAACAGCATAACATAAAGCAGCTGCTTAAGAGCATCACAAAGAGTGAGTTCAGTCAGTTGAGATCTGGTGCCTTGAGTGAAGTACACTGGAGTTGAGTTTGTTGAGTTTGTGAGTTCATATAGTTCAGCATAGATCAGCAGAGACAGTTGAAGCTAACAAATAAGAAGGAATCACAATATTAGAATAGATTGACAGAGATAGTTTTAGGCTAAGCTGAGCAATTTAGTGAAAAATGGAGAGTAGTCAGATGGAGTTAGTCAGCTTGTAGAGGAGTTTGAGCCAGAATGGCTGAGTTGAACCAGCCAACCAAAGTTCAGAAAGAGCTGGAAAGAGGCAGAGAGATTTGGGTGTGACTGCAAATTACTACTCCACTATCAGTTTTCAGTGAGTTTATGATGGCAGTATTAACAACTATGTTAGGTTCTCAATCCAAAGAATCAGAATTGAGAAAGCCTAAATGCAACAGCTCACTAAGCAAGGTAACTCTTAGAAGATTAGAATAGGAAATTTTGCTTGAACTGACATTTTCTAATCTAATTTTCAAACAATCCTCATCCTGTTGTCCTATTTGGTCACTTTTTTTTTCAGATAGGATGGAATAGTGTTTTTAAGCTAATATCTAAATACCATTGTGTAAAAGTAACTTTTATTTACCTGATATAATTGTGGTCTCAAAGGCTTATTGCTAAATAAACCTACCCTTTCTAGCTCTACTGAACTTTGCTGACTGGTTAAACTCAGCAGTTCCCACCCAAACTCTTCTCCAAGATGACTGACTCTGACTTCTTTGGAATCTCACCAAATTGCTCTGCTTGCCCTCAAACTAACTCAGGCAATCTATATTACTTCTGGCTCCTTCTCATTCTCTGGCTCATTCTATCTTCACCTTCAGTCTGTCTCCATAAAACTGTCACAGTAAAACTGCCCCCCATCTTAATTATCCTCTCTTTCCTGTCTGTTTTTATTTGAGTTAGGCATATCCTATCTCTAACTTCTTTCAAAACCTTTCTCTAATTCATTTTATATGCCCCTCAATTGTCACTTTCGAATATGCCTCCTCCCTTCTACATACTAGCATTACCTACATTTTTTGGAATTAAATATATGTACTAAGGATATATTTATAATCCAGCCAGGATGATTAATGGTATGTCATTCTAGGACTATCACACTGACCTAGAAGTTCTTTGGATGTGATCCCTTACTAGTGCTGCCATGTTCCTGGGTTAAAATTTTTCTACACCTTTGGCAAGTAAGTTTACTTTCCAGATTAAGGGCTTCAAAATTTTCTTCAGTAGAATATATTGTGAATCTCTGTGTAGGACGTCTAAGTGTTTTGTGTGATATATTAGACAGTGGAATTTCACTGCAACACAGTGTCTGTTAATATTCAGCAGAAAGTGCTGGATTAGAACATGTCCATACTCAAGATTCAGGATGATAGTCAAGTTTATTTCAGGAATGATTGCTAAATAATGTAGTTTTATTGAAATTCTACAATAAAATCATTAGTAGCAGTAGGGACAAAAGCAGTAAGTTACTGGATACTGGTTTTTGAAACACTATTTTATAACCAATTAGTTCCAAAAATAGTAGAAAGATTCAGGAGGAAGGAAAGGGGACAGGGGATTAAGGTAGAGAGGAAGTTTGTAGTATCTTACAGTGACAGAAGTTGAAAAAATGGAAAACAAAATGAAGTAAACAAGAGGGGACATTTCAAATGGCTCCAATAAAAAAATAAAATGAGTTGGTAAACAAAAATTAACAGTTAATAATTGGGAACATAATAAATTAATCAAACAAAGTCATTTCCCATATCACTGAAGTTAAACTACACAGTTGAAATAATGAGACTATAAGAAAATCATTCATCAACATAATGGTATTTGTATCAAGTAAGCTTCTAGATGCAAATTAAAATTAGTGGGTGAAAGGTTATGGAGAAACAGGATATTCATGTAGTCTCAAGTAGAAAAAGAAACAATAGATTTGTCATAGTGCTTCTAAGAAATACTGTCTTATCCAGTTCATCAAGATGGGTGTCAAAATGAATATATGCAAATATGAACACATGTACAAAACAAGGTGCAAGAAGAGGCGCATCCTTTGTGTGGGAGGCACAGACTCCTGTTGCATACTTTCTAGAAATTTTCGGAAATAATAAGAGTAATTCTCTGAAAATGAAAGGGTTATAAAACATCAATGTGCAAAAAAACAGACAACAACAACAAAACAAAATGAGAGTCATTTTTAAATTTGACTACATGTTTTAAAAGTATCAAGTTTTGAAGATGGAACAAAGCAATATTTTTCAGGTTAAATGAGCTTAAATGATTACTAAATAGAATGTACCACAGAAATTTGAACTCACCACCAGATCTTATGTGAGTTATATCCTGGATCATGTTATCCTTTTTAAATTTAACTTTGTTTAATTTATTATTATTTTTTTATTTATTCGCTTTACATCCTGCTTGCTGCCTCCTCCCTGTCACCCCATCTACAATCCTTTCTCCATGTCCCCTCCTCTGAGCAAGTTGGGGTTTCCTAGGTATCCCCCACCCTGGCACTTCAAGTCTCTGAAGCTAGAAGTATCCTCTCCTACTGAGGCCAGGCAAGGCAGTCCAGATGAAAGAACATATCCCATAGAGATGGATAGCTCTCACTCCAGTTGTTCTGGAGCCACATGAAGACCAAGCTGCATATCAATTACATGTGTATGTAAAGACCTAGGTCCAGCCCCTGTATGTTCTTTGGTTGGTGGTTCAGTCTCAGAGAGCCCCAAGGGTCCTGATTTGTTGATTCTGTTGTCCTTCCTATGGAGTTCCTAATCCCTTAGGGACAGTAGTCCTTCCTCCTATTCTTCCATGAGTCCATCCACTGTTTGGTTGTGGGTGTAGGTATCTTTCTGATTCAGCTGCTGGGCATCTGCTCAGAGAGCAGCCATACTATATGCCTGTCTGTAATCATAACAGACAGAAATTGATGCTTTCCCATGAAGTGGGTTTAAAGTTGGGCTGGCTATTAGTTGGCCATTCCGTCAGTCCCTGCTCCATTCCCCATGCCTGCACTTTTTGTAGACAAGATAAATTTTGGGTTGAAAGTTTTCTGGGTGGGTTGGTGTCCCTATTATTATGGCTTTCTGCCCATCCCTCCTGCCTCCCTCCACATTTGATCCTGAAATACCCATTCTGTACTCTGGAAATGTAGTACTTACTAGATAGAATATCCCTCAACAGTTTGAACTCATCAGCAGATCTTATGTGGTTTATATCCTGGGTCATGTTATTTTTTTATATTATTAGGCAGAGTTCTCTAGAGGAAAAAAACAAACTGACTGTATATATATTTATTATAAAAATGGCTTGTTACATTGGCTTACCCACAAGGATTTATACCGGAGTATCAGTTCCTGCAGGATGGAATCCTCAGAGACAAAGAAAGTACTCAGATGGACAAGAGACAAGACTTTTCCACAGACCGTTTATGCCATTTGGAGAGGGTGGGTTTATGTCGTTAGTTAATCCCCTCTGACAATGCTTCCACAGACATTCTCAGAGATGTGTTCCCTGTGTGAGTCTAAGTCCCATCAGTTAGAAAATCAAAACCAGTCATCACAATGATGCTACTGAGAGGAGATAATATTACAACTCTTGTAACCTTAGTACGTTTTGGATATTAATTCATACTATTGAAATGAGATTAATTCAATTTCAAAACACACACACTGTTTCTTTAATATAATTAACACAAACCTGGGAAAGTAGGCAGAAATATTTGGCAGTATTTTGTCACTCCATTGTAGTCTAAAATTTGCTGTAAAAGTTATGGAAAAGTACAATAAATTTTAATTCAAAATAAGGAGCACATACTGTGTTAATAACAATAAGCTGAAATTTTTGGATAATCAGGACAGAAATGAGTCCAGCATCAATATGGTCATTCCTACGGTGTTCTTGTTACGTAAAAATCACTATGGAGACTGTATAATAGAGAGATTTCTGCTTTATTTCACAAGTGTTTGTGCTTTTTCTTTGGCAAACAAAATACACACTGTGGTCTGAACACCAAGTGTTAAGCGGCTCTTAGTAAACTCCAAACTCGGATTCTAGCAAGATAGGAAGGAACATCCATAGGTTGCTCTATGTGCTTCCTATGTTTCCAGTTTTCTAACTTAAGAGTTAATACAACAGTGTGATAAAACATTATAGCTTTTAGTTAAAAACATACAAATCGGAAGATACCAAAATATACATTTCTGTACTATACATGAAATTGCCTATTTGGGAAGAGAAATCATAAAGTCATAATTGTTACGATGTTAAAATCTCCAAATAGAAATTGTCAAATTGTTAGCAAAGCCAAAATTTCCGGTTGACTTATCAATAAGATTGTAATTTCCTTTGGGCTTACACTGGAGTTCACACAGCCTTCTGTTGAATCATCCACTCTGCTAAAATATGGTGAGTGCCTCTGTGAGTATCTAGTAGCTGACAGGCTGATGCTCTTCCTTATGCTTTGTTCTGCTGAACTGAGTTTAAAATCATCAAGTGTAGAAAAGAAAAAGAAAGAGTCTAGGAAAGATCTGGCTGCTCTCTGGACAGCCTGACAGCATTAGCCATGCTCTATGGATGATCCTGTCTAGACCAGTTCTGGGCATCCACGATGCCCATGACTGTCCTGCATGCACAGTTTGACTCTAGGGAAGCTTTGGTTTCTACCATTGTTTTCCAATTGCTGAGGGATTTGGAGAGTGGGTGTCATATTTAGGACCCTGAGTAATGATACACAAGGAAAACTCTCAGGAGAAATGATTTTATGTATCATCTGGGGAAATGAGTATCAGCAGGAGAATTTCCAGCAGGGTGCATACCAGGTTGCACTTTCCCAGGACACGAGCTTGTACTGTACATTGTTTGACATAGTTAAATAATTTCTACTTATTTCTGTATATATAAGCAGTTCCTTGGGTTAGCAGGTGACACAATGCTCCTTTATGTAATTGTCTGGAATCCAAAATATTTTTGTTTCTAATTTTGTTAATTTGCAATGATAAAATAAGGGTTGTGTGCTGAGACAGCGGCAGCAGCACATCCTGGTTGATAGATAGTCTCATCTTAATGAATTTATTCCCCTGAAGGTATGGTGTGGGTGGGGGGTCTAGGAAAGTGAATAGAAAGTAAATACTACAGAGATAAACAAAAATTTAGAGTAATTTCATAAAAGTTTTCCAAATAACTTCTACATACAGGAAATGTACATTTCACTTTCCAAAGAGAAACCTACGTATGGGATATTTGATCCCGGTTTCCAACATTTCCTGGGACACCATGCACACAGGATTATTTTTCTATGTACTATTAGGAAACACAAGAAAGGAATATTTGCTAATTGCCCCAGGGGAGAGATCAGTTCAGCCTTTCTATCCTATTCCCAAAGGCTTCTCAATTTTCTGCTCCTGCAATTATCATGCATAACTTCAGGGACTGATATAATTGCTTACGTAAGGTAAAAGAGATTTCAGCTAAGTACAGTGTACTGTTTTATGTGTCTAAATTTTGGAGCCAGACTTTTCAAGAACATAGCATTCCAAACACAAAGCAGCCCCACTCCCATGACCCAGGGTCAGCTCTCCTGCCTGCTCTAGATGGTGAGGGACAAGGAAGGGGAATAGGGCATCTCTCCCTCATTCGGGTCACTGCCCAGCAGACAAGAGGCAGGGTTGGTTCTCACACCCTTAAGGAGGCTCAGCTGTAACCCCCATATTCAGGGCCAGCTCTGCGCAGGTGAAGAGCAGGGTCTGTTCTCTCAAGTGCCACAGCAGGTAAGGGACAAGATCTGCTCTCTCGCTGTGATGATGTCAGGGCCAGCTTTCCTGCTTGCCACTGGCAGCAAGGGGAAAGAGAGGCGTGATACCCCTCCTTTGCCAATGTCACTGAATGGCAAACAAGTTGTGGGGCCCTCTCAACTACATTCTTATCCACAGGACTGGTTCTCCCATGTCTTTATCATAAGGGTTAGATCTACTGTGCTTCCCAGGTGAGGTGTAGGGCCTGCTCTCTGGAGTGCTGCAGCAGTTGAGGAGCAAAGCCAGCTCTCCTCTGATTACCCTGTCAGGATCAATTATTCTGCTTGCTGCAAAACGGAAGTCCAAAATAGAGGGGAGGGGATATCTCCCTTGATGATGCCATTGCCTAGCATACAGGTGGCTGAGCAGGTGATGAGGGGCAAAGGAGTGGAGAGTATCTCTCCCTTTTCCACACTGTCACAAAGGAAATGAGTAGGGCCAGGTCTCCCACACTTGTATACTATGGCCAGCCACCTGTACCTCTTACAGTGTGTGGAGCTGCTCTTCTAAGTACTACAGCTGGCTATGGGCAGAATCGGCTTTCCTGCTCTCATGCCTCCTGGGCCAGCTCCCCCATCCTACTCAGGTAAGATGTAGGCCCAGTTTCCACAGCCCTCAGATATTAATATGTTGCAGGTCAGCAGCCTTGACTAAGTAAGGATGACGACCTGGCCTTTGGCAGTAACAGAGCCCTACCACTTTAGGGCCACAGACACAGATATGTACCCGGGTCACAGACCTAGACATATACCCGGGTCACAGACCTAGCCAGGACACCACTATGGTCCCACAGGTCATCACCAATTACTCACATCAGGATGTTCCTCATTACCTTCAATCCTTTAGTTCTGCCTCTCTTCATGATGCCCACGTCTTTCTAATTCTTTTCCACTTCTCCACTATTTACTTGCTCCTCATAGAGGCATTTAGGTTCTTTGAGTGTCCAGGGTAGTCTCCAGAATGCTTTCCGGAGTGCTAGTCCCTGCTCGATTATGCATTATGGTTATAGGCAGTGGTTATCTTGGGCATGGTTGACCTTCCCAGGGCATCTCAGTGCCCAACTGGTAGTCATGTCAGACTAACTCCCTGTCCAGACCCCATGGTGCCAGTCTGGTGGTCATCTTGGGCTTGCTCCTTCCTTGTTCAACCTGCCAAAGTGGCCCCATGGGAGGGCCCTTTGTCTCAGACTTACTCCTGAACAGAGCCCTAAATCCCATGTGGGGTTCTTCTAGTCTCTGGTTTGCTCCCAGTCCTGGAAGCCAGCAGGGCCTATGTGGCACCATATTGGTGGTCATCTCAAGTTAGCTTCCAGTCTGACCCCCCTAGCACTGGGCTGGTGGTTGAATTATGGTTTTTTTCAAGGTAGCTTTTTTCAAGGACTGTCAGGCTACTAATCTTTCAGACGTTCATAGGTCAGAACACTGAACACAGGCATAGGTTCTCCTCTTTGCCCCCTACTGACGAACATGTAACACAACAGTCAAACCTGCAAGGCTTCTACGGGCAGGTCATTTTTTCCTTTAAGTATTTATGGCCTTTTCAGCCTCATCCACATGGCTTTCTAATTTGCCTCGCAATTCATACTGAGTGTGTAGGAGCCAATTTGAAAATCTCTGCGGGAAGACTCTCAGCGGGAAGATAAGTTTGACCATAGTCCAGTCAATAGTAGCTGTCTGTCAACTACTTGCCTCATCATCTGGCGTGTGATGATATAGCTTCTCTCTGTAGATCCATATTTTCCTTGTAAGCATGGCTCTCAGTGTGGTGGTAAGGCAGTTGTGGATCTTTGAGAGGTGAGGAAATTTGAAAGGTCTTTAGGTAAATTAGAGGCCTATGCTCAGAATAGATTGGGGTATTTTGACATATTCTAGTTAGGTTTCCATGCATTTGCTGGCTGCTGAACCTGTTCCTGCCATTGTCATCTAGAATGAGATAACACACTCAGCAATGAACACTCATAGCTGATCCAGTGTTGGTGCAGGCTCCTGAACCTCCAAAACTGTGGGTTAAGCATGTGCCTTTTCTTCACAGTAGCTGTCTCTGGCACTTCCTTAAAGCAATGGATAATTTTCTTTAACATACTGTATGAAGATAGGTCAGAAACATCACCAGTGTCCAGGTACTACTGATTGGTTCTTAAAATTTGAAGATAAATATCAATAGTTTGTTACATGTAGGAGAACACTAGGGCAGGAAGATGGGAGTGGGTGGGTCGGTGGGGAAGCACCCTCATAGAGGCAGGGAGAGGGAAGATGGGATAGGGGGTTTCTGAAGGGGAGACCTGGAAATAGGAAAACCTTTGAAATGTAAATAAAGAAAATATCCAATAGAAAAATGTCAAATTTATATATCTGTTATATTGGCTTTATACATAACTATTTTGTGTCAACATAAAAGTAGCAAAGTAATTCAAAATGATTGTAATGATCAAGTTTTCACTAGCCACATTTTTTCCTACACTAGAAAATGTCTTTCAAAGTGAAATTTTGTGTTTCCTTTTCCTTTCTAGTTATTCATATTTAGGCCAAGGTCATTTTCAATATTACTTTCATGAGAGTTAATAGTAGGAGACAAATTTTCTAATAAATTTACAGTCAGTTATATCAGTTCTTCCAAACATTCTTTATTGTGAATCTTCAATGATCATGAACATCAACCATGCATTGCTGGGTCTTTCAGCCCGGAGTATCTCACTATGCAGCTACTGGTGTGTGTATGTGCTGAGAAACTGCATGCCTAGCAGGTAGCCAGGTAAGGTTGACGCTGTTTATTCTGACTGCACACTTTAATTGTCACAAATCAATTTATCTTTACTCTACTATAAGGGATATTAACTAAGCATATTATCATTTTGCCATGATAAGTCCATTCATCAGTAACAAGTTCTTCAAACTATAGAGTTCCTATTCTAAAACCTTTGGGGCATTAAAATGGAAAGTACTCTGAGACTATCAAGTCCTTTTTCCAAAACATACTCATTACATGCTAAGCAGCTTAGCCACAGCCTGGGTCCAGTCTTCAATACTATGTCTTCAGTGTACTTACCTTCCTTATAAAGAAAAAAAAATTCCATTTGTAGTAAAAAAAAAAAAAGGAGACTGTAAAATTAATTTAAAATACTTTTAGTCTTAAAAAGAAATGAATATAAGTTATAACAGAAAAGATAGTTTTAAAGGCATATACAAAATCAATTTATTTCATAAGATAAAAATGCTTGCTTTTGATTCATTCTTAAGTAGAATTTACTCAATGTCACTTTGCTTAATACAGAAAAGAGAGTCAACAGTAAGTTAATTTCGTTCTTTACCTTGAAATACCTGCTTCCCCTGACATTAAAAATACATGTGCAGTCAGAAGGGGAGATGATGTTAGGAGTTTCCTTGAAAAGATTGTCTATCAACATTTACTTTTTTAGACTAGTGTAAAGTAGTCTGCTCACTGGTATTTCCAGACAACCTCTGTAGTGGCTTCCAGAAGTGAGTTGGTCTTCTCTACCAAACTGCCATTCTTTATAAAAGTCACATTGTCGATGATTTTATGATGCTTGACAATGCCTTCCTTGTGGTAGCTAGCAATCATTAGATATTTCTTATATATAAAGGTTCAGTTTAATGGGAAAAGTGAATAAAGACCATAGAACTTTTCTCAAATTTCTTTATGTTCCTTGTCATCTCTTACAAATATTTACTATGTTCTGAGTAGTATATATTCTGAGTGTGTGTATATATATGATTGCTCAAATCTCCATAAGCATATGAGGTTGTGATTACTTAGAAGCAAAATTGCAGAGATTGAAATGGCTTGTCACACACAAATATACAGCAGTGCTCGAGTTAAGATCAGTCCAGTTGGCATATCTGTCTCAGACAACTGGATGGGAAATGGAGGTCAACCTAGAATTCTGCTTCCTTTGGGGGCTCTGCTATCTAGCTCACCTCAGGCACTATTTAAAAGATTGCTTTTCTGCATTATTTTTTTACCTACTGGAAAAGAGGTCCATTATCAGGTCCAGTGCCTGCTCTCTTCACTCAGGCTTTGCTATATATCCAGCTCTCCTCAGACACTACCTAGAGGATCCATTTTCTGAAACAACTCTACCTGCCAATATAGAGACAGGTCAGGGAGCTCAGTGTCTGCTTCAGTAACTGTGGTGGTTTGAATATTCTTGACCCATAGGGAGTGGAACTACTAGGAGGCCTTGTTAGAGGAAGTGTATCACTGTGTGGGGGGCGGGTTTTCGAGGTCTTCTCCTATGCACAGGCTCTACCCATTGCAGAAGAGAGCTGCCTCCTAGATTCCTGATGGTACCAGTATTTCCTGGTTGCCTTAAAATCAAGATATAGAACTCTCAGCTCCTTCTCACTAGAATGTCTTCCTGGATACTGTCATTCTTCCCACTATGATGGTAATGGACTAAAACTCTAAAACTATAAGCCAGCCCAAATTAAATGTTGTCATTTTCAAATGTTGCCTTGGTCATGGTGTCTCTTCACAGCAATAAAACCCTAGTGCCTGTGCTGTCAGTATTCTGCATACCACTGCTAGGAGATCAGACCTATGATTATAAATAGTAGGTCACCTCACTATATCTCTTTGCCTACATACTCCATCCACTATTCTGTACAATAAATAATCTTTTTTATGTTTCAGGAAACACAAAATCAGTTTCATAGATGAACAAAATGATGTCTCTTCTTACTCATATAAACATATTCCACATAAGAAAAGGGGCATTCAAATAGAATCATTAATATCTAGAATAATTGATTTTAAGATGCAAAATTAGTGAACACATCACAAGCAACTGTGCATATGGAAAAATCCACATGAAAGTGTTATTGTGTGTGTGTGTTTATGTGCATCTGTGTGTATATTTCTGTTTGTGTGCATTTGACCATGTGCACTTTAGTATTTAGATTACAAGATGATATGAAAGGAAGTCTAAGGCTTAATATAGGATCTTTAACATAAACTTTAAATGGTGCCTGAATGAGTTCAAGAACACTCAGTTCTGCTGAGTTTAATAGACTGTAAGCAACTGAATGCTGAGTCCTCTGATGTAAGGGATGTTACTTGTCTACTCCACCTTATGTCAATATCTATAAAACACTGTGATGCTGTTATCTACTTCTGGTATGGCAGTGTAAAGTGACCAGGTCCATGGGGTGCACATATAGACTGTAATGCCATTCCCTATCAGCTGCAGAACAGAAACAACCCAACAGCAGTAGGATTTCTCTCCAGTTTCTTTCTTCAAGGTCAACCAGGACCTGAACTTGATCCTATGCAAAGTGACTACTGATGGAAAGAATTTCAAGTCTGCAATACTGATGTATGCGTTGGTTGCTCAAGAGTATAGAACAGATTGTAACTGTAAGGTAAGGGTACTCCCTGGTCTAAGACATTTAGAAGCATTCAATTTTGAAGGGTGGTCTTTGGTTAAGCTAAATACTGGTGGCTCCTAGGTAACACTTGTAGACTCAGGAGATGCTATGTGACCCTCCTCAACCCCACACACACCAAATTATCCCTGATTTGTGAAAAAAGATGTGAACCACCAATAGCTTGGCAGAAAAGACATAGGCAGGTTTTCTATTTGGGGTCAGAGTAGAAACACGAGGTAAGAATATATAGAGAGGAGAATCTGCCATGGGGTAAGAATTTTAAAATAATGGCCATGTAGCTGGCTAATTGGAGTTAAGAGAAGCCCAAATGAAACATGGCACATTATATAATGAGATTATAAACTCGGAAAAACATATAATAACATAGAGTATAGATATCTGCTCAGTTCTTTTGCTGATTAAGGCTTATAAATATAAACATTGTGTGTCCTTTACTAGGGAACTAAATGGTCAAATGTGGGTTAGAAACCCAAGATTGTGATTAAAAATTTTCTACAACAAACCAAGGTTCTCTGGGGAGTTGAAACATTGATGCTATTGCATTACTATGAGCCCCCGTGTTCCTTTCATGAAATGATGAAGTCTAACCGACCCAGGTCCCTGCCAAGCTACTAAAAGAATGTAAAGATAACAAGGCCTACAGTGGAAAGTGACTATTTTCCTTAGACCCATGGATTTTGTCAGGATTAGATTGTAATAGAAGCAAAGTGCTGAGCGTACTACAAGCATACAACTGCTAAGGTTGATGCCTGGTCACTCTCTTACCTGTTATGTACTCAGAACTTTCAAAAACAACTTAAATTTCTTTCATCATTTTTCTTCATTCCTTTAGTACTGCAAAGTAAGTGTTATTCTTTTTCTTTGGTAGTATATCAAGTAATAATAACTGAAGCTCAAAGGGGTTACATTTCATAGTCAAGTTCACATGGCTCTGAGGCAAGACATAGAGCTAGTTCTACTTTCTAAAGTACAATATGGTAACAGCCTCCATTAATCTACTGAAGAAACTGCCATGCACAAAGATACCAGAGTGGCTGCAAATAGTTCTTGAGAGAATTTACAGATCACCAGTTAAAGAAAAAAAAAACTGGTGTGAAATGACATTAACAGACGGTTTGGAAATTACTGGAAACAGCCCACAAGTAGGGAGGGATCACAGCAAACGTCTTCTTTCAAGGCATGTCTTTTAGGAAGTCGTCACCATGGGCAACAGAAGGAAATCCAGGATACCTGGGACAACTTTTCTCTGTATAAAATGAAACAGGTGGGCACAGGATGCTCAGGTTTGCACAGATTGCTGACTACTAAGCTAGAGTCTGGCAGGGGATTTATCTAGACCGACAGCTGAAGACTTGAAAGGGACACAAAAGTAAGTCCAAAAAAAAGTAGGACAAAAAGACACATTTATGAGAAAAGGCAGGAGGGGCATAAGAGGGTCAGCAAAGACTAGAGAATTGAGACTGGCAGCTTTACACTCTTTCCACACCCCTATCATAGACCAAATGACAATACCACTGTCCATCCTCCAGACTTCAAGAAGAGGACATCAGTATTTGACCACAGCTACTCCAGCTGAGTACACAGCTACATTAAATAAGGCAAAAAAATAAAAAAATCAGCCAATATTAAAGCAAAAACAACAACAATAAAAAGAACAAAACCTCAGCTCCTTCAAAGTATTGCCTAAGACACACATTGACTCTGAAAATCAGACATTTCTACAATTTGCCTCTAATTTCATTCATCCTGTGTGTGTTTTCCCCCTCAATTCCAGATACAATAGCTGCCAATTTTTAAAGAAGTGTTTTCATAAAGGAGCAAATTGTGACAAAGATAGTGAGCCTCTTTTCTTGTTTGAAAATTGTTTCTACAAGTGGATGTGGCAGTTTCTGGGTGTGATCTGAACAATTGCTGTGCCAGCTTAGACCTGCTCATTACTTAACTCACCTGAGTTCACGAGATACCTCATTTGGTGGACCTCTCTAAATAGCTTCTAAACTTTCCCATTTGGCCAAATCCTTCTGGGGTGGATATTGGAAGAAACAGCCCATGGAAATTATAACAGACATTGAAGGATATCCAGTCACTTCTCACTGCTGGACTGGGGCTATGTCACAGGACCCCAGGATTAGTGTGTTTGGCCCTTTAACTTTGAGAAAGGCAGTGTTGCCATAGTTTCTTATCTCCCTAGTTACAGGACTGCATGTACAGAAATGAAAACTCATAGAAAACTTAGCCAAGGAAACAGGAAACCTTGCTCAGACAGTGGGCATCAGGCTATGTGATATGGTGCTCGATGCAGCATTCCACTACTATGTTCTATACCCAATCCAGACTTCACCTAATCACTTTCAGACACTCATAATCCTTATATGAAAGTTTAAATAGAAACAAAATATTCTAAAATAGGAAGTAATATAGCTTCAAAATATATCCTAGTAGCTTGAGAGAAGTAAGTATGACGTTTTGAAAGAAATGAATCTAAGAATAACTTAAACTGGGGACAACATCGACTTGTGCATTGTACTCCATGATGTACATGTAAAACATACATCAATATTGTACATTGGCTCTGGTCACTACCTCTGTGATGGCTACAATTGCTTCAGTCACTGCAACTTTATAAATAATGGACTAGAAGAACAATTTTAGTGTAGTAAAAGTAAAACACTAAAGAAATATTGTAACCTTTTCATTAAAATTTAGTTTACAGTAAATTCATTTTATTTGACAGGATTTCCTCTAATAGGATAGCAAAAGCTCCAGGCTCCAGTTCTGCCCTTTGCTACCTATCAAAGTCTCATACACCATGAAATTGACAATTATAATAATTAAAGTGGATTATACTTGCCTTAAATAGAGGGTGAAATATCACTTAGCTCCTCCTAATCTTTGCAAGAGTTTTGGATGTTTTGACCTGGTGCTGGGAACCACAGCTGCTGTAGCTTCATCTATGCAACAGCAACACCATGGGCAGAAAACATCATATCTCAGCACTTCTCTGCAGGCTCCAGCTCTTCTGATCTTTCGGCATTCTTTTCTGTGACATTCCCTAAACCTTCCTACAATTGGGATGGTGGGTTGAAAAAAATGTCTGATTTGGGACTGAGTAATCAGTCCCTTATTCTTATCATTTTGTTCTACTAGGCAATGTTACATTGACTGCTGCCCATTGCACAGAGAAGTATTTCCGACTGTAGCTGAAACCAATCTGTCCTGTGAGCAGGTAGACAATGTTACCGTGTAACAAAATAACAATCTCAATTTCTACCTTATGACCTGTGACCTTGATAGCCATAGGATTTTAACCAGGATTACTGTACTGGACATGAAAATCCCTCCTGAGGACCAGGCCTAAGATCCAATCAGAAAGTGGTTAGTTACCCTCTAATGGCCATGCCTCTATTATACCAGTGGGCTCGTCTTGCCTGGGAGGTCAGGATTGTCATATGTAGAGTATAGCACTGGAAACAATGATGGATTTTGTTACTGTTGTTGTTGTTGTTTTTTCCTTGTTTTGTTTTTGTTTCTCACCAGCAGTCAGCATCGTAAAAGCTAGTCAGTGTGTGAGAAACTTCCCAAAGGGTTTGAAATTGAAGTTTTAACATCTTATAGCCAAATTGTGTGATGCCTCCAGCAATATGATCTTGGGTGTAGATATGGAGGGTAGCTATGGCCCATGATAATACTTTAAAGTCACAAGTGAATCAGGAATAATGACTTCTATTATCTATACTTTTATTTTTCTGTTTGCTATGTTTTAGACACAATATTTTATTGGTCTTGTAAAATAAGCTATAGCTCTTTAAGAAAAAAGTGAAGCATTGGTTTTATATTGAAGCCTTTCTTAGTACAATTTATTGTTCTGTTACCTGGACAATAGTAGTATTTAGAATTTCAGTGACCTCACAGGAATTATAAAAGCAGCACAGAGCTTCCACTTGCAAACTGAAGGTAAAGGTAATATTTCAGGAGAAATTGTGATGGGCCAAGAAGATTTTCAAGACATTTTGAACTGGAATGTCACTTTGTATAAGTGATATTGGAAGAGAAATAAAAGTAATTCAAATAATCTTTCCTAGAAATTGTTTTACTCTCAGTTCTAACTGACTTGTATAGGACTCATACAATGTATAATTAATCTTGTGACATAAATCTTGAAATATGTCTCTTAAAGTGACAGCACACCCATGTGAGACAACTCTTTCTCAAACTAGGCTTTCTGGGTCAGTACCTGAAAACTGTTCCCTGAAGAAACTTTGCATTCACACATTCTGTAACAGAATTATTGTGAAAGAAAAACAGAAGAAAGTCAGAAGCAAGATGCATAGCATTAGTTTTAGTTTTGACATAAATCAGTTGTATGATCTTAAGCTGGTAATTTCAACACCGTGTTTTCATGTTTATTTTTTAATACCTTAAATAAGAAATATGAACAAGGAAGTTGCCCTCACATCATTCATGGAATATTAAAAATGAAACAGACCATCATCAGCAGATAGAGGTTCTTCACAGATGGAAGAACAGTGCTCCCTTGGGATTGAGCCCAAAGTTCATCTGATTTTTGGAGAGAATGGAAAATAAAACTCAGTTGTCAAGATTTTGAGCCAATGCTTCCTTCTGTATAGAGAAACTTTGAATGTTTGAGCTATTACTCAAAACGTACAACTTATTTTAACAGTCCAGTGTTAAAAAGTGTAACTATGTATATGCATGTTTATATTAACTATATATTTATTATTCTAACATAAAATTAAATTATATATTATATAATATGAGTTTTATTTTTATATATTTGTCAAATATAATATTATTACCCAGATCATTAGCCTACAAAGGTTAATTTGGTACATTTTAGAGGAGTTTGAATTTCTCACAAATTTGATCTTAAAGTTTTTTAATGCAATACAATTGAGTTTTTCAATATTTGTTCATGATTGCTTGACAACAGATTTTCAACCACTAAACAGTGCAAATGTTGCTTAAAAATAAACAACCTTTTGAAGATTAAATAATTTCTGAAGAAGTCTACTCCAATTACAAGTTCTCTTCAAGTAGATGTTTCTAGTAGGATCAGGAAATATAACCCATAAAAATGTATGGAGAAATGACTCATAGCTGACTTCTTAATACCCTATGGGATCTTATTAACTTGGAGAACTCACCATAGCTTTCGAAAGTGATTTTTCAAATGCTTGTAATTCTCTTGTCACTAAGAAACTGTCAGGACTTGGACAAATTATATGGTCTTATAGGAAAAGATATATAAAACACCAAACATCAATTTTAACTAAAACATAATGTTTAAGGAGACAGAAGTATTTAGTCTTTGACCAGCTCACACTCTATGTATCTAAAATAGTGGTATAGTCAGTTTCCAATTTGAACTTTCCTTTCACAAATGTAGAGTCAGATCCAGGGTAGATAATATTAACAGTGAGTGTTTATCAATGCCACCTTAGGTACCAAGTGTTGCCTCCAACAGCTGACCATCTGCTTAGGGTATTTATGTCATATGTTCACCAATGGATACACTCTGACATCTTGTTCTTTATAAATATCATATATACTATTAATTAAAATAAATTTGTATTAGAAATAGTACATAAGCTATCTAGCCACAAAGAGGAACCACAATATAATATTTCAGCACCCTACACTGATAAGTAATTTCACCTCTGAACCCCCTCAACTATTACCCATAAAGTGCTGTCTGGGGTATGGAGCAGGTACACCAGTGGGATGACATACCCTATAAGGACACTAGCTACTATCCAATATAAACCTATATTAGTATTCGCAGCTCCCTGCTTAGCCATCTTGGCTGACTATCTCCTAAGAAGGCCTGAAGACTTTGAAAATGTATTCATTTTTTCCTAGTCACTTTAATAGATTATAATTTAGAGTATTCTTAATGGGCAGAGGGTGGGAGGACATAGCTGTTGTAGAATGTTATAACAGTGATGCCCCAGGCCTCCAAATTGTACAAAGTGACACCAAGAAACACCACATTACTGTAATATTCAGGATTCTTAAAACTGCTTTGGCAATTTATTTTTCTGGCTCTTCCTATCAGGACTGTCACTTCTCATTTTTATCCTTGCAGTTTCCTCTAGCAACAGTCCTCCAACTTCTCACAGACAGAGCCCAATTTAAATCTACTCAGAGAAGGAAAAGCTAGCAAATTTGCAGGCATGTATATAAAATAATGATGAACAAATTCTAAGGCATGGTCTAACTGCCTATTTTATGGATAAAGGGACATAAGCTTGGAGCAGATATTTTGTTACTCATATGTTCACCATTCGGAACACATTTGGGTTGTGTAATGGTATTTTGATGTATTAAGCATATTCTACTTTTGAGGCATAATCACCAATTGTGCTTTGTAGCTTTGAAAAAACTGACACTTGTAAACTTCCAAGGTACATCAGTTAGTACACCCACATTTTAGAAATGTGGTAAGTAGTTGTGATGTTTAATGTTGATTTCCCATTTCACAGGATTTATAATTACCATGGGGGCAAAAATCTGGACACATCTGTGCGAGAGTACGCATTGTGAGTATTGACAGCACCTTTCCACAGGCTGGGGCTTCAGACAATAAAAGAGCAAAAGCAGAGCAGCTATGTCTGTTGTCCTCTGCTTCCTAACTGCATACAGCCTGATTAGATGCCACTGGCTTACCCCTACACTGTGAAGCAAAGTAAACACTTCATTCTCAACTTCCTTCTATCAAGCTTTTTTTTTTAAATTTATTTATTAGTTACTCAATAAGGAACAAATTCCTTATTGAGTAACTAATACAGTCCTTAACATTTAAAAGCCAACAATTTCACACATAAAGACAAAGGCCTAGTCTTAGTTGAAAATAAAGTGCCTGTCATCACTAGCACTATATAAATTTAAACTATTGATTCAGCTATGGAAACAACCTATGAGAAATAAACAGAAGCAGGTTTCCCCCAGCAGACTTTGGATTCTGAGTCAAGTGTGCTCTCTCTAAAACTCTGTTGTGGTGCCAACCCTAACTCACAGCCTGTGACCTCACAGGGAGATCAGCCACCTGCAGATGTCATTCATTAATGTGAAGTCACACTTCACTGATGAGTTTTCCCAAATCTAGTGTGATTGCTTTCCTAGAGAATTTCATGTGCAAAGATGAAGAAGGTTATATTTCTAAATATAACCTGTTGAAAGCATGTAATGTTTCTTGTGTTTATGTTTTCAAGATGTGTTCTTCTCTAGAGATGGCCACTACTCCAACTACCAGCTTTATTCAGTTGTTTGTAGTTGAGTCCTCATGGAATTTTTATTATAATTTTGGCATAGCTTTCTTCAGTTTGTGTTTGGATGTTCACGTTGGTAAGACTTTCTGGTGATATTAGGAGATATGGTCTCACAGCAAACTTCCTTACCCTCTACTTTCTCCAGTTTTTCCATGCTTTCTTCTCCAGTGCTCCATATGCTGTAAGTATGAGAGTATGTAGATTTATCTTTAGGATTGGTCTCCACAACTATGCGTATTGATTGGTTGAACTAATCTGTAGATGTCTGTTGCAAAGAGAAATTTCCTTGATGGGGAATAAAGACTATATTCATCTGTGTGCCTAAGTATAAATATAGATTATATGTTAGATTGTTATTAAGGATTACACAATAGTAAATCAGTAATCTTAGATTCTCTTCCAATAACCATTATTTAACTAACATTGAGTAGTTAGCTAAGTTTTCAGTACATGGGATGGTATAACTCTTATTGAATGGGTCTTAAGTCTGTTTAGAGACCCATTGGTTACTGCCAACTTACGTGTGCTACTCCATTCTCTGTAAAGTTTTCATGCCATTCTGGTCTTTGCTGAGGTTCATAGGCATTGTAACTGGGGAGAATTGTTGGTGGTCTCCCTCTTTAGAAGTTTACATGGTGTCTTTTCGATATCATGAAAACTCAACCTCATAAAGAGAATATCAGGTCAACTCTAGATAAAGGTTCTCTGGGCACTGTTTTTGAAGTGCAAGTTATCTTCAACAATAAAGACGTTTGTCCATATCTGCTGGGTAACCTGAGATAACAGAAATAGGCTGCATGTTTTAGGAGTCATGTAGCCCTGGTCAACAACTCAAAAGAGAGCATCTCCCAACTGATATTGTGGTTTGTGTTACATGGTTTTTGCCTGTTGGGGGCAATACTGTTATCTTAGGTGAGAAAATTTCATTAAAACTATATATGTTTATTCATATCCTGACTTATGTGTATTATGAGTATTTTTTAAGGTAAATAGTATGAGTCCTTGTGGCTTTTTGAACAGTCTATATTATTTTACCTACTTCTTTATCTCCTGTATTTTCTTCTTTTCTTCTTATCCTCCTCCTCCTTTCCATTTGCAATTTATTTCCATTAAAATCATTTTCTAAAGAACTACTGGAAGGAACATGACCCTAACAATATATTAATTGTGTGCTTTACTTTCTAAAAATATATTTAAAAAGCAAAATTTGTAGTATGTTTTTATAACTTTGATTTGAAATTAGTTGTGTGATTTCCAGCAAAAATACAATTAATACTTTAATACAGATGACTTTTGCCATCAATTTCTCCACAAAATCAATTTTTTTTACAATGACTAAATACATATTTTTAAATAGCTTGAAGTTGCTCTCTGTCTGTCTGTCTGTCTGTCTTTATCTCTGTCTCTCTCATATGTGAATAAAAGTTGAAATAAAAATCTAGGTTTTGAATATGTAGGAGATACAAAACAAGCAAAGAATGAAGACTATTGCCTAAGGGCCCTTTCTTACCAGTAAGCATAGAATATAATCATCCTTTTCATTATCAATGGCCTACAGGGATATTAACCTGTGAATGCCTAAGAAACAAAACCAGAAAACAATAGCACACTAAAAACTCTGCCTGACATTTTCAAAGCATAGTCAAGAATTTACACTACAATTAAAATTCTAATATTGACTGGCAAGCTAACAGAACAATAAAATGAATGAGTGCTCACATGCTGATTACACTTTTCAGTCAATATAGAATCTCCTATAAAGAGGCCTTTGACTCTTGGAAAATCACTATATATACAATATGTATATGTATATATACATATACATGCATATATATACATATATATATATATACATGCATATATATACGTATATATATGATTTAATAGTATTGTTGGCAGTAGTATGACCAAAATTCTACTATGCATAGTTACAATTCACCAAAAACATTGATTAAAGCAAAATATCTGCACTGAACCTTCTGAAGTTTTATATAGTACAATTACCAGGCTATACGGTAATGGACAGTTTAAAGAATTGAATATTAAAGAAGAGATGTATACTTTGAACAATGTGGTGGTTTGAATAGGAATGACACTCAGAATTCATGTGTATGAATGCTTGTCTCACAGGGAATGTCATTATTAGGAGTTATAGCCTTGTTGGAAGAAACTGTGTCACTGTGGAGGTAAGCTTTGAAGTCTTGTAAGCTCAAGTCTAGCCAGTGTGCCACAGTGTCCTTCTGATGCCTCTGCCTGCACATCCAAACATAAACTCTCAGCTTCTCCAGCACTATATCTGTCGTCTGCATTGTGCCATCCTTCTTGTCATGACAATAGTGGACCAAACCTCTGAATCTGTATGTCGACATCTATTAAGTGTTTTTTTTTTAATTAATTTATTTATTTCTAAGAGTTGCTGTGGTCATAGAGTCTTTTCACAGCAATAAAACTCTATTTAAGATAAACAATGGATACTCATTTTACTTAACAAATGTTAAATAAGGCACAAATACATCAGGATTTTTTTTTTTTTTGGTTGCTTAGGTTACAAAACTAACAATCTCTCTTTGCTGGAATTTATATTCTAGTTGTAAGTGACAGATGCACAGCAAAATATGTTCCATGATAAAATGTGCTAGGAATACAGCACAGGAAGTTGGGGGGGGGGGTGTGAACTCAGCAGTACATGAGAAACCACAGAAACATATGAGTCAGAAAGAACAAAGAAAGCAAATCTGATATGTACCTAGTGGAAGAACATTCCAGAAGAGATAATCAAAATATAATGGTCCTAAAATGATTTCTGTAAAATTATAAGGAATCCTGTACACTTGTGTGCTGCAATTTGGTAGGAAGGGTTTCACCCAAATGCAGCTCATTCTGAGGCAATAAAGACTCCAGAATGCATGTGGACAGCAGATCCCTTCCCGACTATCTGCTTCCTGGCTATCTTGGAGGGGATAGAAGGGTCCAATCTCTTCCTCTTCTCTTTCTTTGCTTCCTGTCCATAGTTATTTGAGATGCTTGAGCATGTGTTCCCCCCATGATGTGCTTCCTCAACATAGAACTTGAAACATTGTGAGCAACTAGTCATGGGCTAAAACCTCTGAAACCATGAGACCAAGTTACAGACTTGGGTGGTTTTCTCCTTTTGTTATTTACTCTGTCAATCTCTGTTTGTTTGTTTGTTTGTTTGTTTTGTTTTTGTTTGTCATTATAGTGAAAAACTGAGAGATACTAGGTAAGAGTATGAGGACCTATTGTGGAATAAAAAGATGAAATTGAGGAGGTCATGCTAGGATAGAGTAAAGAGAAATAAACAGAACACAAAGAAGGTCATTATAACTTCTGAACAATGCATGTAATTGCTAAAATATAAATATTGAACAGGCTGCAGATAAGAAAAAGCTGAAGATACAAAGTGCCACTGAAATGAACTAAAAAGCAGACGCAAGAAACAATAGATCAAAACTGTGTAAGCCAGCCGGCCAGACTTTAAAAAGAACATAAACAAGTGCCACAGATGTCTAGTATGATTTTCAAAGTATTGAATAAGAGTGGAGAGAAGCAATATTTGAAATGACACTAAATTAGAATTTTCCAGAGCTTTAAAAATTTATGAAACTTCAGAATCTCATTGGATCCTGAGAAGAATAAACAGAAGTAAATATACATCCGGCCATAGAGTAGGTAAATTTTAGAACTTCAAAGCTCAAAATTCTTTGAAATGCCAAGGAAGTGGGGTCCAGTGGTATAAGCTCTGTGGGAGAGCATGTGCTTAGCATAGAGGGGCACTGAGATGTTTTTAAATTTAAAAACTAACTGGCAAAAGAGAGTGGAAGAATAGGGAAGTAGCAAGCTCCCTCTCACCCCCTCCCCCCAGTCAGAGTCTTATCTTTTATCTGACTTAGTCACATGGTTGCCTCACAAAGCATTCACAATGCTCACTCTTGCAAGGTGAAGCACTTTGAAAGTCCCAATCAGTATGTTTAAAAGCTACTCCTTAAAAGGCAGGGTTATCATGAGCTCCTTTCTAAAATATGAAAGTAAATCATGAAGTTCCTTTTTTAGTTGTTATACCCATTGCTTTGTTCTTACCATTTTGGTGCTGAAAAGAAAAGTGAAGGACAACCTAGTGACTGGAGACAATTGAAAATATGTAAATCAGATTAGCTGCTAAATATTAAGGGCTTTCTATTTTCTTTGTGTATAATCTGTGGACTGTAAAGATAAAGTAAACTTGAAAGTGAGCACCTCAAAGCAATGAACTTCTGGTATGAAATAACTCTTCACCTTTCCTCTTGCAGGGAGCATCTCTAGAAGAATAAATAAATACAAGGGTGACTATGATTGGGCCTCTCCACATACCAAGGAGTTTTCAGTGAAACCCAGTGAGAAAATGATGGATCAACAGAGTGATTCATATTAAATGCCTAAAGGAACTCATCACAGAGTATTTGCAACAACTTTGTGAAATATTTGAAAAAATAAAAGTGATTTTTTTCAGAGGGAGATCTACCTTGTAACTCTAAAGGAAGAAAGCAGGTAATGGTGGAGCAGACCTTGGGTGCTAGCCCTGGACCCAGATCCATATCACCCAGAAGAATCTATACTCCCAGGAGCTCAAACATGCCCAGGATCATAGGTGAGGAGGCCACAACATCTGCCCTAACATCGGAAATAACTGGGACCAGCATGATCTAGGGATTCAGGAATCCCTACATAGCCAGTACTACTGGTTCCTTCTGACCTGAGCCAGTGCCCTGGGTAGACTTTGGGTGCTACCTCTGCACCCAGTCCCACAACATCCAGAAGAAGCTTGACTCCCAGGGACTCTAACAAGCCCCGGATCATAGGATCACTGGATCTCAGGAACTTGGTCACACCAGGATTTCAAGATCCCAGAGGAGCTTGACTCCCAGGAGCTCTGAGACACCCAAGATCACAAGAGGGACAGACTCCAATCAGAGACAGCAAGAGCAGGTAAAACTAGAGATAATCATATGGTAAGAGGCAAACAAGGTTACTTGGCATCATCAGAACCCAGTTCTCACACCAAAGCAAGTCCTGGATACACTATCACACCAGAAAAGCAAGATTTGGATCTAAAATCATTTCTCATGATGATGATAGAGGACATTAAGAAGTACATAGATAACTCCCTTAAAAAAATACAGAAGAACACAGGTAAACAGGTAGAAGACCTTAAAGACAAAACACAAAAATCCCTTAAAGAATTACAGAAAAACACAACCAAAACAAACAGGTGAAGGAATTGAACAAAACCATTGAGGATCTAAAAATGGAAGTAGAAATGAAGAAATCACAAAGGGAGACAACCCTGGAGATAGAAAACCTAGGAAGGGATCACAAGTCATAGATACAAGCATCACCAACAGAATACAAGAAATAGAAGGAAGAATCTCAGGAGCAGAAGACACCATAGAAAACATTGACACAACAGTCAATGACAATGCAAAATGCAAAAAGCTCCTAACCCAAAACATTCAGGAAATCCAGGACACAATTGGAAGACCAAACCTAACAATAATAGGTATAGAAAAGAGCAAAGATTCCCAACTTAAAGGGCCAGCAAAATTATAGAAGAAAACTTCCCTAACCTAAAGAAAGACATGCCTATGAACATACAAGAAGCTGATAAAACTCCAAATAGACTGGACCAGAAAAGAAAATCTTATTGTTACATAATAGTCAAAACATCAAATGCAGAAAACAAAGAAAGACTATTAAAAGCAGTAAGGGAAAAAGGTCAAGTAACATATAAAGGCAGACCTATCAGAATTACACCAGACTTCTCACCAGACACTGTAAAAGCCAGAAGATCCTGGACAGATGTCATTCAGACCCTAAGAGAACACAAATGACAGCCCAGGCTACTACACTCAGCAAAACTTTCACTTACCATAGAGGAGAAACCAAGACATTCCATGGCAAAATCAAATTTACACAATACCTTTCCACAAATCGAGCCCTACAAAGGATAATAGATGGAAAATTCCAACATAAGGAGTGAAACTATACCCTAGAAAAGGCAAGAAAGTAACCTTTCAAAAACCCCTAAAGAAGATAGCCACAAAAAAACATAGATCCACTTCCAACATCTAAAATAACAGGAAGCAAAAATTACTTTTCCTTAATATCTCTTAACACCAATGTACTCAATTCCTCAATAAAAAGATATAGACTAAGAGTCTGGATATGTAAACAGGACCCAGCATTTTGCTGCATACTGGAAACATACCTCAATGACAAAGACAGACACTACCTCAGAGTAAAAGGCTAGAAAAAAAAAATTTCCATGCAAATGGTCCCAACAAACAAACTGGAGTAGCCATTCTAATATTAAATAAAATTGCCTTTCAATGAAAAGTTATCAAAAAAAGATAAGGAAAGACACTTCATATTCTTCAAAGGGAGAAAGAAAAACAAGATGAACTTTCAATTCTGAACATCTATGCTCCAAATGCAAGGGCATCTACATTCATAAAAGAAACTACTAAAGCTCAAAGGATATTTTGCACGTCACACAATAATAGTGGGAGACTTCATTCTATGAAGCCACAATTACACTTATACCTAACCTACACAAAGACTCAACAAAGAAAGAGAACTTCAGAACAATTTCTTTTATAAATATCAATGGAAAAATACTCAATAAAATTCTTGCAAACTGAACCCAAGAACACATCAAAATGATCATTCAACACAATCAAGAAGGCTTCATCCCAGGGATGCAGGGATGCAATATATGGCAATCTATCAAAAAAATCTACTACATAAAAAAAACTCAAAGGAAAATAAAACCACATGGTCTTTTCATTAGATTCAGAAAAGGCATGTGACAAAATTCACCATCCCTTCATGTTAAAAGTCATAAAAAGATCAGGAATTCAAGGCCCATACCTAAACATAATAAAAGCAATATACAGCAAACTGGTAACCAACATCAAACTAAATGGAGAAAAACTTGAAACAACCCCACTAAAATCATGTACTAGTCAAGGCTGCCTTTTCTCTCCCTATCTATTCAATACAGTACTTGAAGTCCTAGCCAGAGCAACTAGAGCACAAAAGGAGGTCAATGGATACAAATTGGAAAGGAAGAAGTCAAAATATCACTATTTGCAGATGATATGATAGTGTACTTAGTGTACTTAAGTGACACCAGAGAACTCCTAAACCTGGTTAAAAAAAAAGAAAGAAAGAAAAACAAAACAAAAAATACTTCATCAAAGTGGCTGGAAATAAATTAACTCAAACAAATCAGTCAGTAGCCTCAAAGGATTAACATGCTGAAAAAGAAATTCAGGAAACAATCCCCTTCATAATAATTACAAATAATATAAAATATCTTGGTGTTACTCTAACCAAGCAAGTGAAAGATCTGTATGACAAGAATATCAATTCCCTGAAGAAAGAAATCAAAAAAGACCTCAGAAGATGGAAAGATGTCCGATGCTCCTTGACAGGCAGAATTAACATAGTAAAAATGGCCATCTTGCCTAAAGCAATCTACAGATTCAGTGCAATCCTCATCAAAATTCTAACTCAATTCTTCATAGAGCTAGAAAGAGCAATTCTCAAATTCATTTGGAAAAAAAAAGAAACAAGGATAGTGAAAACTATTATCAACAATAAAAGAACTTCTGGAGTAATCAGCATTCTAGACCTTGAGCTGTACTACAGAGCAATAGTGGTAAAAATTGCATGGTATTGGTACAGTGACAGGCAGGTAGATCTATGGAATGGAACTGAAGACCCAGAAATAAACTTACACACCTACAGTCACTTGATCTTTGAATATATAAGACAAGGTACATTGTTATTTTTCTTGGTGTAGTGATTAAACACCTAGCAAAATCAGCTTAAGCTGTCAGGTGTTTGTTAGGGTTTACAGCTTGAGATGTTCATTATGATAGGAAATGTATAAGGAAGCTAATCCACAGATCATCCATTCAGGAAGGTGTGAGTTATGAATGCCATGGCTTTTTTGTATGAGAATGGTCCCACTCAAAAAATGGTACCACCAACATTTAGAATGGGTATTTCTTTTACAAGTCAGTGAATCTATGTAATTGCACACTGGCATGCTCAGAGGTATGATTTTAAATCCTTCCAAATTTATAATCATTATGATCTATCATATCATGTATATGACTATTTTAAATATTGAGAATGCTTACTATTTTAAACAATTGACCCTTTTAATCACAACTTGATATATATTTCAAAACTATCAAGAAGAATGACTCTTTCATGGTTCAGATGGCCTATGAGGTCATTGTGAACTTCACCTGAATGCTCTCTAGGAAAAATAATAGAAATCTTGAATCAGTGTATGTCCTAGACAGATAATCAAGAACCTAAGAACTTAGACCAGGTTGATGAAGAGATAGTGGGATACTGGGTCTAATGTGCACTGACTTCATTGTCTGCCACAGGCCGGCCAATCTGGGCCTTCTTCAACCTGCAGGAGAAATGGGGTCCTAGTCAGGTTAACAAGGCGTCGGTGAAGAAATGATGGCAGAGACGACATATGGAAGTGCAGGATCTGAATGTATTTCTTAAAAATGGCATCAGACTTTTACAGTCATTACAAAAGAGAAATGAGAAATCTGGCAGCTTAGCAGTTGCGGTACATCTGAGGCCACCTGAAACATACTGGGTCTAAAGCAGCCACCTCTTCTGGACAGGCACTGCACCCCAGGCCCAAGTGCTCTGGGCTCAGAGGGCTGCAGACTATAGGAGGCTTGAAGCTTGAATCTGAATGAATGAATCTAAGTCTAAGTCCTAGTCCATCTAAGTTCTAGTCTAAGTACTACTGCACAAGGTGAAAACCAGGCTTATATGGTATACAGAAAACAGGGTGAATGACAAAAGTCACATAGGCAGGTGACAGTCACATCAAGGTCAGTAAAATCATGTAGGCAAGTTATGGTTACATCAAGGTCAGTAAGATCAGGTATCCAGGTGTGAAGCAGGGAGAAGTAATGCCGTCCCCTCTGGGGCTATTTTGGTAATCCCATGCTAATTCTCTGGGTCTGCTAGTGGCAAGCACCAGGAAGTTCCAATCCAGCAGTTCCTGAAAATGCCCTTAAGTGAGGGTAGCCCTTTAATTACTCTCTGGTATGTAAAACAGCTCTTTCTTCTGTGGGACTGCCCTGAGAATTCTAACTATGTTAATAGTAAGCAATGGTGCCTGACCTCTTTTGCTAACTCTGAGGACATTCTATCTGATAAGGCAGCTTCCTTGTGAGAAATTCCAAGCTAAGGACATTCAGGTAATAAATTAGGATATATTGGAACATTGGACTGGCCGGGGAACAACACCATTTTTTAGCCATTTGCGAATCATTTCTTGGGGTACCTTTATACCTGAATAAAAAGGCGTGTTGACGTTTGGAAAGACTAATCTGGAATACTTCTGAGTTAGGAGATGCCAACGACTGACTGAATACCCAGGAGGCACAAACTCCCTTTGAAGTCATAATGCCTCTTGTCCTTGATCAGGCTTTTACCCCTGATACTGCAGATGTAACTGGAGTAGATGAGTGGGCATGGCAATTGTCCACTGAGAGCTGACTAATAAAAAACATTTTCTGATGAAATTTCTAAACACATCAAGATACATTTTGAAATTTCTAATCCCTAAACACAAGTCCCCATTTGCACAGGAAATCCTCAGCTCTACTGGCTCCAAGTCCATAAAACTAGCCTTAGTCATGATCCTATGATAACATTACATAACTTTGAGAGGGCATTTCTTCCTATGAAGAGGAAAAATGAAGACTTACAGAGAAAAACAATTCAGATCTTGTGCTACAACCATGAATTGACTCTGCTGCAAGAATGGCTCAGTAATAAGTCACTATAATAATAGTTGCTTCAAATTGGGGACAGGGACAGAGTGGGGAATAAAATTAGTCTGATTCTCTTTATCATTTACTTAATTCAGAGATATCAGCTGTTGGACATAGAGGTATGCAAAATCAAATTAATGAAATTGGAAACAATCACTTCAGGAGAAGTAACCAATAACCATAAAAGCATTTTCTCTTATTTATGGATATTTTGAATATTCAGGATTTTTGAATATTCAGGAAAGTATGTTGGATGGAAAATACCTATAAAGGTCAAGTAATCAAAAATTAGTCATGAGGATGTAATTTTACAAAAGGAGAGATAGAATGTAGAGGTATAACAGGGTATAGGGAATGACGGAACAGGAAAAATTAAATGAGCTGGGAGCAAGGTAGAGGAAAGTGTATAGGCAGGGACAATTCTTGATACTAAAGAACATTTGAAAAAAAATCAGATAGACTTGTTGATTAGTTATTTTCTTGACAATTTGTTGGTATTCAATATGAGGACAATACTGTCCACCATTGTCCCTGCTAAGTAGGTTTCTGTCTCTATCTTCTCCTTTCAAGAAACACTCAATATTATACTAAGAGTCTTGTTGAGATTTCTCCTTCTTAGTAACATGTTTTAAGCATGGTGGGCTTATTATACAGACTTTCCTCACATTAGGTATTGGCCATTAAGAAGCCAGTATTACCTGAGTAATTTTAAAATTGGCTTTAGCAACCAACTTGAGATTAAGGAATAGATTTCATCTCAATGAATACATACTGAATTACATAATTAAATAGTTATTCTGAAGACACACTGAATGTATTTGTAATACATACAGTGTGAGGTTTTTTTTCAGATAAGAAGAGTAATGCCAGTAGAATTAGTTTTGTGGTTAAAATAGATAGCTGATTGCATAAATGTGTATTTTCTTATTTTACAGTCAATATAACATTACACTTTAACATAATATATATAATTATACCTGGGAAGAAGGGGGTTATTTATTTGAACACATATTCAACTCTTATAAAAATTACCCAGTATTAAAATATTGATATTTTACTGAACAAAGCATTTTTTCATTAAAGGACATTATATTTATCTCAAGACTCAGAGTAAATAGAAAAAAGATGAATCGTTTCAATAATATGTTTGTGTGGTGCTATTAGATAAGAATTGTAGTACCATTCACTCAACTACTATACATAACTCCAGAGTGATCTTTTCTTATTATTCTTTAATATAGTGGATTGAACCTAGGGCTCTGCAGATGCTAGGAAAGGGCTGTAATACTGATCTACATTTCCAGCTCAAACTGTAATTTACATACACAGGTTGTATGTGCGTGTGCGTGGATGTGTGTTTGTGTTTGTGTCTGTATGTAACAAGTGGGGAAATAGGGACATAATATGCATTTAGCTATTACCACCCTTCTCCTTCCTTTGTAACAGGGTTGCTCACTGAACCTGGTCCTTGCTGATTCTGCGAGGCTGATGAGCTTGCAAGCTCCAGGGCTCTCCCATCTCTGCCCCACAACACTGAGCCTTCCAACACGGTGGTTGTTTGTGGGTTTCCCACATGAATTCTAAGGCTTGAGTGCTACTCCTCATGCTCACACAGAAATTCACTAAGTCATATTCCCAGGCCTCTTTCCTCACTTTTTAAATGTGTCCTTGAATATTTTTTCAGACTAGTACAGTATATAAATTTCCCTACATTGACCGATAGCCCATGGACCATTTTCTCCTCACTGCAATTTTCATCCTTGACAAGATGTGAAAAAGATGGAACCTCTGGATTTGTGGTGCAGTGGGTCTAGAGGCAGGAACTGCAGGAAATGAAACTGTTCAGAGCAGGTGTGTTGTGTAGTGGTATGCTTAATCTTTTAAAAAATATTTCTTTGAGTTTCTTTGGAGTACACCCTCTTTCCAGAACTCTGTTTTTGACTTGCTTGCAAAGGGACCTGGCCCAGATTTGACCACATTTCAAAGCACAAAACCATGAATCTCACAATACAAACCACAGGTACAAACAAGCCAGAAAAACAACACACAAAAAACTGTTTGCATTCAGAAGTGCCAGGAATGAAGTGACAGACAGTTAGAGCAGCCAGGTGTAGCAAATATCTGGACTGTGTACAGTTACTTCCATCTTTTCTGTTTATATTCGAGAAACTATTGCCTGCTATTTCAATACTTTTAAAAAGTTTTTGTACATAACCTATACAATAGAGGAAAACCATAAGAAAAATACATCCTGTTTATTATTGAAGACATTAAAATAAAGAACGTGTTTAGAGCTAACTACACTCATTTTCTACTATTAAACATTTATCACACATAATCAGTGTTATCTATCAAGGTAGCATATTAAAGTAGAAAAATGAATACTGACAAATATCATAATTAAGTACCATTTTAATTTACTTCTGAAAAATTAAAATGTGAGACAGTGATACAGACAACAGAGCACTAATCATCTGTCCAATCACAATGCTGTCATCAGTTTTCAAAAGTGTTTGTTCACCTGATGCAAGATTTAAATTGAAATTAACCAGTTAAACTGAGTCAGGATACATACAATGCAACCACAAAATCATAGACATCATGAAAACTAAATGAAAAAGAAAAGAAAGGAACCATTCTATAGTACTTAGGGTATCTATTCTTGTCTGCTGATGGGAGGTTATGATGCATATGTATTGATAAAGTTGAAATATCAGTTTTGGCACTCAAAATAACAATACAAATTTTGATACCAATTTGTATATTTTTCTGCATGTTCTTTTTATTATTAATTAATTTATTCACTTTACCTTTTGACGGCAGCACTCCTCCTTCCTCTCGTCCAGTCTCACCCTGACCAGATCCTCCTCTCATTATCTCCTCCCCTTCTCCTCAAAGAAGAGGAAGTCCTCCTTGGATATCAACCCATCCAGGCACATCAAGCACATCTTTTACCACTAATGTGAAACCAGGCATTCCAGCCAGGAGAAGTGGAATTATAACATTCTACTATAAGATACACAGGGGCTGAGATGTAACAGAGACTAAGAGAATGGCCAAGGAATTACTGGCCTAACTTGAAGCCCTTTCCATAAGCGAGATCCAATCTCTGACACTATTAATGATACTCTGCTATGCTTGCAGACAGGAGCCTGCCATAAAGGACTCTGGATAGGATTCATCCCGCCTCTGATGGAAAGAGATGCAAAGAACCACAGCCGAACATTAGGAGGGGCTCAGAGATTCTTGCCGAAGAGTAAGGGATAGGATTGAGGGTGCTGGAGAAATCAAGGACAACACAAAAAGACTTACAGAGTCAACTAAGCCCATGGAGGCTCACAGAGACTGACGCACTAACTAAAGTGTACGCAGAACTGGACCTCAGTCCATTACATATTTGTCTCAGATGTGCCGCTTGGTCTTCATGTGGGTTGTCTAACAACTGGAAGAGGGCTGTCTCTGACTCTGCTCTAAAATGAATGTTTAAGCAAGTTGGAATTTAAACATGGAAAGGGTGGTCAATGGGTTTGAGAAAGTTAGGATTTGTTTGCTTCTGTGTTACCTTGTCTGCTTTTCACTCTGGGAGCCAAGGTTCAAGTTGAAACAGGAGCTTTCCTCTTTCTTACTGCCCCTAGCTTACTGCCTCTGATGAGCTTCTATGCATTGCAACACCTCAACAATATGTGAGAAGCTGCATTTATGTTCTTTGCCCAAAGGATAGCAGACTTTTCTGGGTTGAGTTTTTGATTGGTAGCTTCTCAATAATCAGTTTTTTTCCAAGAAGTCTATAAAGTAACATCATTGAGACTGTCAGGTTCTCTGACAAGATAACATAAAGGTAGAATTATGTGAACTGGAGAGTCTTTTAGTTCACCTCTGGATCCGTGGATTTCACAAAGAGCAGTTTAATCTGCAGAGTATCAGCCCAATAATAAGAGGAAGCTAAGTCAGAGGAGGAAATTCCACCTAGTGCTGCATTTTTCTTTTTCTGTTCGTACACTTTGAATTTTCTGAGCTACTGCTTAAGATTCTAATTTTTACACCTTTAAAGATTCATGGGGTTTCTTGAGCATAATTAGGATTATGTTGTCAGATCAAAGTTTTGGGGACTATTTGCTACTAACGTTTAACGTAAGATCAAAGCAGGTGTCATTTTAGAGAGGAGGATTAACATACAAAAATAACATAATTTATTATGTACTTCTCTTTACTAAGTCAATCATTTTTCCAACAGTGTTTAGTATTTTAATGTTAAATATATTGTGACTATAGGGTACAAGATATATATTCAAATTTTAGAGAATAATTACAACTAAATAGCTTATAGTACAGTCCAGAGGCTCTGAAATTAGACAAATACGTACATTAATTCTCTTTTACAGTATAATAATGATATAACTTTAGTTCATTTATGTGTTTTATCATATGCAGGTATATCCTCACATTGAAACCAAATAATGGCAACTAGACAGTATGGCTATTATTAACAAAAAAGTAAATTTGCTATTAAGAAGAAGCGAAATAATGCTGATTTTATTTATTATGTTATTTGTTTTATTTAATTATTTATAAGAATGAGAAGACCATGGGCATTGCTTTTTTTTTTTTGCCAGAAGGAAGAGAATAAAGCTTCTACAGTATAGATTATAAATGGAACTGACACAATTCCTTACTATGATGATATCTGGTTTAGCAGAGAGGATTATCAAAGTGCCAAAATCTGAAGAACCATGAAAGATGAAACTGGATCAGAGGAGGCCAATGATTAAACTCGTGATTGATTTCAATGACACTGGAGGTGAAAGAAACTTATTCTCAGAAAGAGATTCCAGATGGCTGCAATGACAGGGAATTTTGGCTCAGTGAACAGATGGCAGAATAGTCAGCTGTTTTCTGCCCATGTTACAATCCTGTCTGGTTACTTTTGTCTTTCAATAGATTTCCCATCTATTCTAATGCTTTCCATATGTCAAGCTTGAAGGACTAAAGAATTAGATCTCAAAAGGGACAAGAAAAGATAATCCTGGGTAAGCTGTAAACAAGTCTACACGTCAGCTGGGTAAGAAAGAGCCATTTTAATGTTTGAATATTGAAAATACCACTGACAAGGCAGCTATGCAGTCTCTATCCATCTTCCTAAACATTATTGGGAAGCTTGATTATCCAAAGCATAAACAATTCATGAGTGACTGGGTAAAGATTGTAGAGAAAAGAGTGATTCTACAAACCTGGTAGATTTGTAATAGCTAGGAAATTTCTGTAATAATTACACAAAAATATAGCAAAATACTATAGGAAATTAAGAGTTATTATAATCAAAGTTAAGAAGTTCCTCAAAAGAAGAATATTCTCACTGACTCCGCTTCAGGTTTGCACAGTGAAATAATTCATTCCTAAGTGGATGCCATGGTTGCAGAAGCAAACTTAGAAACTATGTCTCCACTGGCTTCTGCTTTACGACGGTTTGCCCGAACTATTCTTCAAATGTAATTGTATTCTCACTTTTAATTTTATGTTTGGACCACAGCCAGGGAAGCAGACAGGCTAACTGCAGATCCTTACCTCTTCCTCCCTTCTTCCAAATCCAATCCATGAGTCTCATCACCAGCTCTGTAACAGACCCACCTCCTTCCTCTCTGCTCACATTTTCAGTGGATCATGTAGAATGTCTCCTCCAAAATCTTTCCATAGCTTTATTACAACCTTCAAACACCAGCAGATTTCTTGGGAACCGACAAGCCACACCAGGCAGGGAAGCATGTAGGCCAACTACCGATCTCTGCCTCCAAATTCAATACCTATGTCTCATTCCTATCTCTATAGCAAACCACTTACTTCCTTTCTGACCGTCACATTTCTTGTTGATCACACAGACCTTCTCCTCCGAACTTCCTTCCGCCAACTCACTCTGTTATTCTAGTCTCCAACTACAGCAGAATTTGTAGGGAACTGCAGAATCTTACTTGCTTTTACCTCAGTTTCCTCTCTTCCAAACCCTTGTCTTATACTCAGCTCTAGAGCAGACCACTTGCTTCAGCCTTATCTCCCTCCTTGCCCTCAAGGCAAGGGGATCACATAGATCATCCTCTCGAAACTCCCCTTGCAATTGTTTACCCCAGTCACTAACTCCAGAGGACATTCTCTGGGAATCCTCCAGCCAATTGTGCCAGAGATGCGTGCAGGATAGCTTCAGATTTTCACTTTTCCTTCTCTACACTGTAAGCAAACCTCTAGTCTTGTTAGGCAAGTGGACAGGACCACCAGACAGAAGAACTAGTAAGGTTGAGTGAGCTCAGACCCTGTGAATATCCGAGTTGAGAATGGTAGAAGTGGAGGTACTCCCTGACTACCGCTACCTGCTCTGCAACCCATAACCATAACACCCCACTAAGAACTATGGCAATCTGTCACATAGCATAAAAACTTAGAGTTCTCTATGCTAATGAGGTATCTAGATAGGCCCCCTAGCATTCAGCCAATGAGTTTGCCTTCCTAGGCATTCCTTCCTGTAAAAGGTATTTAATTCCTGGGTCATCCTGAGTAGGACATATGCATTTACATCTACCGTCAAATAAAGCCATTTGAAAAAGCAAGGTCCATCTCTTCATCAAGGATTGCTGGGGTTAGTGGGTGGGTCCATAGTAAAAAAAATAAACAAATCTTTCAGAGAAGGGCTTGTTACTTCCAGCCTCTCCATACTCTTATTCTTGGTACCTATTTGTAATCAAAGCAGGTTCTGCCCATTCTGAGCTCTACCTTCTCTTTCCTGCCAGGCCTGTGGACACTTTGAAGGGAATTGTGGTCCAGGGACCATGGTTTCTTACTCCTAGCCGTGTTTCAGCAGCACCTGAATACAGAGGACACTGAGAACCACAGCAATCATTCCAAATTATGCTGTTTTCCACTGTGAGGAGCCCCATTACGAACTTCATTCTGTCTCCCCAGAGCAGTGAGACAGCAGAGCTCCAATCAGGACACAGCCCAGCAGAGTCGCATCTCCAGCTTTGTATCAGGCCTCATATTGTGCCTCTTCTCCCACTCTGCTGTAGAGAGACTCTATTATGTACTGTATGGAACCCTTAGCTGTGTTAGGTGCCACTGACACATGCTGGCCTGAGGAGCATAACAACACACAGAAGAGCAAGAAGAACGTTTACTGAGAGCTGCAGTGCGACCTAAAATTCCAAAATTTCTGAACTGGTAAGGTACTAAAAACAAGAGAGAGACAGAGAGATAGAAAGGGAGAGACTAAATATAATGGAAGAAATGTTTAATTTAAAATTAGAAAGTTAGTTCCTTAAAGAATAAAAGACTTAGTGATAGAAAAAACTAAAAACTAAATAAATAAATAACTAAAAATAAAAATAAATAAATATATACCATATGATTGATACATATTCAGAATTCCAAGGAGAGTTTTCCTTAAGTTGCAAATGAATGATTCTGAGATTGAACATTTATTAGGGATAGTGGCTATCTTGAAAGTATCTGTACAAGTTAAGACTGACGATTCTCTAGCATATGTCTCTGTTAAAATGAAACAATTTTTGCATATTATAATATAAAGCATATTATGGGCATACCACACAATATTACAGGAAAAACAGTCATAGAGAGATCTAATTATACTTTAAAGGAGATGCTTAACAAAGGAGTAACAAAGCCCCATAGAGATAGATTACATAGTGCTTTTATTTTAAAATTTTTGAATGCTAATGAGCAAAAAAACAACAGTTACTGAGAGATATTGGGTTATGGAAAAAAAACTGCTGAATTAAATTAGTCTGTTTATATTAAAGATGTCTTAACTTCAAAATCTAGAGAAGGAAATGTGTATTGTTTGGGGAGAGGTTTTGTATTTGTTTCCCTAGTGAAGAAAAGCTGGATTTCTTTCAAATTGAAAAATTTAATAGCTATAGTAGATGGAGATCCCTTAAAGTCCCTGACTGCAGATATGAAAAACAAAACCAAGAAGAACAAAACAGATAACTTTAAATGCTTCTTGCTCTACATGGGAACCTCTCTGAGACTAGTTAAGTGAGACATGAAAATGTCTTCAGCTAGAACTTCAGCTACGCATAAGCAATAAATCTGATTAGCTATAGAATCCCCAGGACTTGTTATGCCATATGTTGACATGGCATAGATAAAAAGTTGTTAGAGTTTTGCTATATAGTCCAAACTAACTTATAAAAGAAGGAGAGATTTCTTACCTAGGTGAACAGAGAACAAAGAATCATCTTTAACTGATCTGTACACAGTGCAGATTTCATACATATTGTACTGGCTGGTTTTGTGTGCCAACTTGACACAGGCTGGAGTTATCACAGAGAAGGGAGCTTCAATTGGGGAAGTGCCTCCATGAGATCCAGCTGTGGGGCATTTTCTCAATTAGTGATCAAGGGGGTAGGGCCCTTTGTGGGTGGTGCCATCCCTGGGCTGGAAGTCTTGGGTTCTATAAGAAAGCAGGTTGAGCAAGGCAGGGAAAGCAAGCCAGTAAGAAACATCCCTCCATGGCCTCTGCATCAGCTTCTGTTTCCTGACCTGCTTGAGTTCCAGTCCTGACTTCTTCTGGTGATCAACAGCCATGTGGAAGTAAGCTGAATAAACCCTTTCCTCCCCAACTTGCTTCTTGTTCATGATGTTTGTGCCGGAATAGAAACCCTGACTAAGACACATGTATTATTGTAGAAATGTTTGTTACTGGTAAAATGTTATATATTTTCAATATTTTCAGACAACAATAAAGTTAAAACATCCATGAGAAGAGTCACCCCTGGAGATGCTGAGAAGGATTCTGGAATGTTGAGACATATTTATATTTCAACATCCTGCTTGATCCTATCATAGACTGCCGCAATCCTCTTTCCTAAAATCTAAATTTCAAAACTGCTAGCTAGCTAAATTGTCAAGCATCACAGACTGTTCCAGTTAGGATTTCAGTTAAGTCCTGAACCTTTGAAGCATGCAGAGATTTGGTAATAAATGTTATAGCTAACTCTCTTAAGACTAACCAATATCCCAATGTTTTTAGGAACCTCCAACAAGGAAAAGGATGCCCCCAGTCAGCAGCAAGCAATTATAAGACAGCAACATCTCCATTCCCAAGACATGGAACTTACGATTTTTGATTTTTGTTTTTGTTTGTTTGTTTGTTTTTTGTTTTGTTTTTTGGCTTGTTTTGTTTTTTGATTTTGTTTTGGGGTTGTTTGTAACTTGTTAATGATCTTGATCAAAGAGGTAACCTCTTAATAGGAGGTTAGACTCAGGGATTTCTCTCTTTCTTTTTCTTTCCTCTATCCTTCTTCCCTTCCTACCTAATATATGGGATAAGGGGGAGAATAGATAAAAAGGTAAAATGAGAAGATATAGGGCTAAGAGGATAATAGCATATCTACTTTTAGGTGAAAGCCACATAGTTTTCCAATTGGTATGGACTTTGTATATTAATGCAGATTAGAATTATATTTTTGTACAACATACCATTAATGTATATTGGGGTGCCAAGCATCTTGAAGGTGCTGGTTGACAAAGTTCTGGTGCTTAGACATTATGGACCACCTTTGATGGATACTCGGAACACACTTTTTGCTACACTTATGCTTTTTACTGCTAAAGACTTCTCTGCAAAAGTTAGAGATGTGATACCAAAAACTAGTGAAAACAAGAATGAAATTAATGAAAGTTCCCTGGAAAAAACAGGTAGACAGAAAATTGAGTCTTTTCTAAGAACTTATTACTTAATTAAATATTAAGATCACTAATGAGTATTGTTCATAAGCATAAGAAAAAGAAGTTGAGAATTGTTATTAAAGAAGAAAAACTTTGGAAATATTTTAGAAACAGATAAGCTGTTGACTTGCTAGTTTTTTAATGTTCGACTTTAGAGAAAAGGAACTTGTATGTGTAGAAGGAGATTATGTTTTATTCATTAATTTTTTAACACAGGTCTACTTATTTATTTATTTTTATTAGATATTTCCTTTATCATGTCATATGATAGCTCCTTTCCCTGTTTCTCCTTCAAAAAAAGAAAAAAAAAGTAAAATAAATATAAAAATAAAACAACCCAAACAACCCCTGTTCCCTCCCCATGCCCCCTGCTCACCAACCCACCCTCTCCCGATTTCTGGCCCTGGCATTCCCCTACACTGGGGCATAGAACCTTCACAGGCCAAAGGCCTCTCCTGCCATTAATGACCAACTTGGCCATCCTCTGCTACATATGCTGCTGGAGCCATTAGTCCCACCATGTGTACTCTTTGGTTGGTGGTTTAGTCCCTGGGAGCTCTGAGGTTACTGGTTAGTTCATATTGTTGTTCCTCCTATGGGGCTGTAAACCCTTCCCCTCCTTGGGTCCTTTCTCTAGCTACTTCATTGGGGACCCTGTACTCAGTCTAATTGATGGCTGTGAGCCTCTACTTCTGGATTAGTCAGGTACTGTCAGAGCCTCTCAGGAGACAACTATATCAAGTCCTGTCAGACAGCACTTGCTGGCATCCACAATAGTGTCTGAATTTGAAGGTTGAATATAGGAAGGATTCCCAGGTGTAGCAGTCTCTGGATTGTCCTTCCTTCCGTCTCTGATCCATAGTTAGTCTCTGCAACTCCTTCCATGGGTATTTTGTTCCCCCTTTTAAGAAAGAATGAAATATCCACACCTTGGTTTTACTTCTTGAATTTCTTGTGGTTTGTGGATTATACTTTATGTATTCTGAGCTTCTGGGCTAATATCCACTTATCACAGAGTACATACCATGTGTGTTCTTTTGTGATTGGTATACCTCACTCAATTCTCCAGATTCATCCATTTCCCTAAGAATTTCATAAATTCATTGTTTTAAATAGCTGAGTAGTACTCCATTGTACAGAAGTACCACATTTTCTGTATCCATTCCTCTGTTGAGGGACATTTGGGTTTCCAGTTTCTGGCTATTGTAAATAAGTGGAGCATGTGTCCTTGTTATATGTTGGAGCATCTTCTGGGGTATATGCCCAAGAAGTAGTATAGCTGGGTCCTCTGTAGTACTATGGCCAATTTCAGATGGAATGGCCAAACTGATTTCCAGAATGGTTGTACCAGCTTGCAGTCCCATCAGCAATCAAGGAGTGTTCCTCTTTCTCCACAACCTCTCCAGCATCTGCTGTCACCTGAGATTTTTATCCTAGCCATTCTGACTGGTGTGAGGTGGAATCTCAGGCTTGTTTTGATTTGCATTTCCCTGATGACTAAGGATGTTGAACATTTCTTTAGGTGCTTCTCAGCCATTTGGTATTCCTCAGCTGAGAATTCTTTGTTTAGTTCTGTACCCTATTTTTAATAGGGTTATATGGTTCTCTAGAGTCTAACTTCTTGAGTTCCTTGTATATATTGGATCACAGTCCTCTATTGGATATAGGATTGGTCAAGATATTTTCCCAATTTTTTGGTTGTCATTTTGTCCTATTGACAGTATCTTTTGCCTTCAGAAGTTTTGCAATTTTATGAGTCCCATTTGTCAATTCTTGATCTTAGAGCATAAGCTATTGGTGTTCTGTTCAGGAAATTTTCCTCTGTGCCCATGTGCTCGAGGCTCTTCCCCACTTTCTTTTCTATTAGTTTCAGTGTATCTGGTTTTATATGGAGGTCCTTGATTCACTTGGACTTGAGCTTTGTACAAGGAGATAAGAACGGATAGATCTGTATTCTTCTGCTTGCTAACCACCAGTTGAGCCAGCACTATTTGTTGAAAATGTTGTCTTTTTTCCACTGTATAGTTTTAACTCCTTTATCAAAGATCAAGTGACCATAGGTCTGTGGGTTCGTTTCTGGGTCTTCAATTCTGTTCCATTGATCTACCTGCCTGCCACTGAACCAATGACATGCAGTTTTTAATCACAATTGCTCTGTAGCACAGCTTAAGGTCCGGGGTGGTGATTCCACCAGAGGTTCTTTTATTGTTGAGAATAGTTTTCATTATCCTAGTTTTTTTGTTATTCCAGATGAATTGAAAATTGTTCTTTTTAAGTCTGTGAAGAATTGAGTTGGAATTTTGATGGGGATTGCATTGATACTGTAGATTGCTTTCAGCAAGATGGCCATTTTCACTATATTAATCCTGCCAATCCATGAGCATTGGAGATTTTTCCATCTTCAGAAATAATTACATCTCAGAATCATTATTTTTTATTAAATATTCTTTATTTACATTTCAAGTGTTATCCCCTTTCCTTGGTTCCCTTCAGAAAACCCCCTATCCTTTCCACTCTTCCCTTACTCACCAACCCACCCACTTCTACTTCCCTGTACTCGCATTCCCCTATAATGGAGCATCCAGCCTTCTCAGAACCAAGAGCCTCTCCTCCCATTGATGTCCAACAAGGCCATCCTCTGTTATATATGCAGCTGGAACCATGGGTCCCTCTATATTTATTCTTTGGTTGATGGTTTAATCCCTGGGAGCTCTGGGAATACTGCTTTGTTCATATTGTTGTTCCTCCTATGGGGCTTCAACTCTGTCAGCTCCTTCAGTCCTTTCTCTAGCTCCCACATTGGTGACCTTGTGCTCAGTCCAATGGTTGGCTGAGAGCATCCACCTCTGAACTTGTCAGGCACTGGCAGAGCCTCTCAGGAAACAGCTATGACAGGCTCCTGTCAGCAAGCACTAGTTGGCATCCACAATAATATCTGGATTTTGTGACTGTATATGGGATGGATCCCCAAGTAGGGCAGTCTCTGAGTGGTGTTTCTTTTAGTCTCTGCTCTATACTTTGTCTCTGTATCTCCCTCATGGGTATTTTGTTCCTCCTTCTAAGAAGGACTGAAGTATCCACACTTTGGTCTTCCTTCTTCTTGAGCTACATGTGGTCTATGAATTGTATCTTGGGTATTCTGAACTTCTCAGCTAATATCCACTTATCAGTGAGTATATACCATAAGTGTTCTTTTGTGATTGGGTTAACTCACTCAGGATGATATTTTCTGGTTCCATCCATTTGTCTAAGAATTTCATGAATTTATTGTTTTTAATATCTGAGTAGTATTCCATTGTGTAAATGTACTGCATTCATAGTGTTTTTTGTCCTAAGGGGTTGCAAACTCTTCAGTTTCCTTGGGTCCTTTCTCTAGCTCCTTCATTAGGGACTCTATGCTCAGTCCAATGGATGGTTGTGAGTCTCTAGTTCTGTATTAGTTGGGCACTGTCAGAGCCTCTCAGGAGACAGCTATATCAGGCTCCTGTCAACCAACACTTGCTGGTATCCACAATAGTGTCTGAGTTTGATAATTGAATATGGGAAGGATTCCCAGGTGGAGCAGTCCCTGGATTGTCATTCTTTCAGTCTCTGCTCCAAAGTTTGTCTCTGCAACTTCTTAGATGGGTATTTTGTTCCCCCTTCTAAGAAGTAACAAAGAATCCACACTTTTGTATTCCTTCTTGAGTTTCTTGTAGTTTTTGGATTGTATTTTGGGTGTTCTGAGCTTCTGGGCTATTCATAGATTTTGATCATGCAAGTTTATGAAAAGCCTTCGTACCTTCCTAAAGGCAAAAATAAGCAACTTTAGGAAACCTAATGTTCTTTTATTCTTTAGAGAATTGTAATAAAGATAGGAATTGTATGAAACAAGGTTCAAAACAGAGACAT
>JADRCD010218587.1:0-13699 GCA_019843815.1 Montemys delectorum
ATGTAAGACAATGATTGAGGGAGCAAATGAATAGTTTTTAAGTTAGGAACTCATTCGCTTTGGTATTTTTTTTTTAAAGGTACAATGAAAAAAGTTAAAAATTATTCTACTCCCCCTCTCCCAATCCATCAAATGACAACTAAGTACCCAGCCACATGGACAGTGTATCCTGGAGAGAAGTTGGGCTGGGCAGTTTCTATCCACATTTATGAGTTTCATCAGAGACAGGATCTACTCAAGGGTGGGGAGAAGAGGCAACTTTCAGAGAGTTTGTCACTAACTGAGGCTTTTCTACACTCTTTCCTAAGAACAGTAGGTGAGGAAGTGTTTTCTAAACTAGACCTAGTAAGTGGAAGGTGGACTTAATCTGTTCTCCTCTGGAAAGGAATGTTTGCCGATTAATGAACACATATATATTTTTTTAAAGACACTCACACCACCCCACACATTTCAAAAGGGAGTAAGGGAAACAAAACAAAACAAAACCACAACAACAAAACAACACACCAAACTAACAAACCACCACCACAACAAAAACACTTAGATGTCCCCAGTTACTCTGTAAAATAGAACCAGGGAGCAGCTTCGGCTCTTCAAATTAGTCTGACACAAAGGCATCACAAGCATGCCTCGCTTTTAAACAAAACAAAAGGATTTTTTTTTTTTTGAGACCATAAAACAAAAAGTCATCACTTTTCTGACAATACATAATTATTCAAAATTAAGACGGCAGGGGGGTCTGGTTCGTACTGATCTTTTGGGCACGATCAAGGGTGGTGCTGGTGATCAATACAGGCCTTCTTCAGGAACATTAAGTACCCTCAGCACACCATAGTTGCCTGCAGTTCCCCATTTAGGGCTTAGGCCTCCTGGACTCCCTCCTCATCCACATTAAGACAACTGTTGTTGCTGGCCTTGTTCAGCTTAGGCTCAGGCAGTCCTCTTGGTGACACTTTCTGGGTGTAGCTTCTGAGGTCATGGGGAGACACAGTCTCTCAGCACACTCTCTGAGCACGTGTTGCTTACAGTCTTTCTGCCCACTCTTCCATGATCTTCCCTGAGCCTTGAGGGCAGGAGTTGTGTTGTAGAGAGATCTGCTGGGGCAGGGCTCAGCAACTCTGCATTCTGGTTGGTTGTGGTTTTCTGTTATGCTCTCCTTCTGGCTCTTACCAGACAAGGAGAAATGATGTTGTTATATTATAATGGGTTAACTTTCCTACTCTCTTTTCCATTCCATACTACTGTACCTCACATGAGCCCAATGAAGTCAGCAAGTGAAGGAATTTATGCTAGATAGCCAAAACAAATGTCTGTTGAGTTATCCTCCATTGTATATCGCCACTGTTTTATTATTCAAGTTTAAGCTATCAAATTTTGACACTACTAGCTTTTGTTCGTTTGTTTTTTAAAATTTTGTCTCCCCCCCACCTTCAAGACAGAGTTTCTTGGTGTAGTCTTGGCTGTCCTAGGACTAGCTTTATAGAGCAGACTGGTCTTGAGCTCACAGAGATGTGCCTGCCTCTGGCTCTTGAGTCCTAGGATTAAAGGTGAGCACCTGGCTCTTGATTCAGGTTATAATCTTAATAACCTGCTTACTCTGGCAAGTACTGGCCTGTCTCCTAATTTATTCAGGTTTGTCAAATAACATAATACAATATACCGTAACACACAAACATCATAACATAGCAAGACAAAGGGATTGCCATTTCAGTAACCATCTCTGTTAAATTCATCCCACTGTTACTTGTAAGGGAGTGAAAGGAAAGCAGGAGAGTTATTTAGAACTGGTCGGGATGGGGTGATAGGGCTGTCTCTTGCCTCCTCTTCATTCTTTGTATGTTATAGCTCCTAACCTGTGGCTTTCTTTCTTACTCTCACTCCATTGTCACAGACAGCAGTCTGTCCTGTACCTTCCCCAGATGATTAATCACATCTTAATTTGTGTACCTGGATATTTTCCAGATATCTTAATACAGCATTTTTTTTTTAAAAAATAAAGGATTATATTTTATCACTATAAATCATTATGTTAGAGCTCCTAAATGAAATAAAATCTGTAGGTTACAAAGCATCAAAGTGGCACAACACTTGTTAAATTGTGCCATAAGATCGATTTTTGCATTCATATCTTTCCCATTACATTCAGTTGTAGAAAAAGGTGATCCCTCAGTTTTGTCCCTCTACTAGGAAGTGCTTGGAGATATTTCAATTTCTTTTGATTTTGAGAACTGACTTGCTTCATATATGCTGAGGTATTTCAAAGCTTCTGACGCGGAGGGTCAAGAAGCCTACCACCCCAAAACAGACATAGCTCTACCTGGCTGAGAAGAAGAATGGAAGGCTCTCTCTGTGTAGCATCTCTGAAAATAGATGACTGATTCAGTTTTGAACTGGTCATTTCAGTATACTCTTTTCAAAATGATGACTAGAAGTTAGTGTCTTAACTTTTCCTCTTATTTCCTTTCGAATGAGTTTAAAATCACAACATCCATGTAGTCAGTTTGATGATTTTAAAGATAGTCATTTCATATATTACTTGTTGATTAGTATTTAAGTAATGTATAAGTACTTATAGTTTCCAGTGTTTGCAGTTTTTAATTTAAAGAAAACAATAGGACTGTAAAATAGCATACGATCTTTTGTATTTTGGGCTATAAGTATTGATATTTGACATTTACAATATTATATACCATATCTATCCACTTATTTTGATTTTGATTTTAGTGAACCAAAATGTGCAAGAAAATTGAATAAAACAAAGGAGGCAATACTCCTAAGAAGCACAAGCCAGGTGTGCGAGCATGCTTAGCTAGAAGAAACATTTACTGACTTAGCAGGAAAAGCCCTCCCTCCTCATTTTCGCAGTCTCTTGTGTTTCAACAGATTCTTGTTTTTCTTCCCTTCACCCCATTCTCCATCCATCTGCTCCTTTGTTTACTAACACAGTTCTCTCCTCCTCATTGCCTTGGGCTCTGGGCAGCTGCTTCCTGGATGCTCTAAGAGACTCATGTTCATCTTCATGAAAGATAAACTGTGGACAAATTCTACACAGTAATGATAGGAGGTGTGGCTAAAACACCCTCAGAGATGTAACCATGGCTACATACTTTTTTTTGAGTGAGAATTCATGAGAACTTGAATGCAGAAAAGCTACTGACATCATCTAGATTTTTTTCTTTCAAAAAAATGTGTAATCAATGAAAATTAATGAAGAAAAAGCCTGGGTTTTGAAAAACACAAAGAAATTTATTTGCTTATTAATTTAAAAACAAAGAAAACTGATTTTCCAACAAATTAAAGTTTCTATTATTCTTCCTTTGATTAACCAACTTCTAAGTTAAAGAAACAGAGCAAAGACATGTTTTTTCTGACTTTATTGAGATGTAATTGACAAATAAGACATATATGTGTGTGTGTGAGTCTGTGGTGTGTGTTGTACGTGTGTGTATGTGTGTATTGTGTGAGTGTGTTTATGCGTGTGGTATGTATATGTGTGTATGTGTATGTATGTATATGTGTATGTTATGAGTGTAAGTGTGTGTATGTGTGTGAGTGTGTGTGTGTTATATGTTAGTGTGTGTGAGTATGTGTATGTTATGTGTGTATGTATATTTTATATGTGTGTGTACACAGTGTCTATTGTGTGAATGTATGTTATTTGTGTGAGTATGTGTGTGAGTGTGTGTGTGTGTGTGTGTGTGTGTGTGTGTGATACTGATGTGATGTGTGGAATATGTCTACATCATGATGTGACTAGCACAATCCAGCCACTTAACACACCCCTAAGTTCACAGAGTGTGTAAACATGTATGCTGAATCTTAAAGGCCAACTTTCTTCACAAATTTCAGGCATAAAACACATTGTTACCGAGTAGAGTGCAGTGTCATTGACTGTTAACTGTAAGATCTCGCATATTCTTCTCACATATCTGACTGAAACTGTATGTTTTTCAACTATTATTTCTCTATTTCACCCTTCCACGAGCCCCTAGAAACCATCATTGTACTTCCCGACATCACGTTACATTTTCCTTTGTGTGTCTAGCTATTCCAGTTAGCATTGTGTAACTTGGTTTCATCCACGTTGCTGTAAATGATAGAATTATCTTTTTTCTAAGACATAATCATATTTCATCACACATGTACATATGTCTGTATCTTGACCACTGTGAAGAATGCTTCAGTAAACAAAGGAGTGAAGGTGTCTCTGTTAAGCTGTGATTTCAGTTTCCTTAGAAACATTGCAGAAGTAAAATCAATGGTTCACATAGTAGTTAATTTTGTTTTTTAAAGAACTCTACATACCGTGCTCAACAATGGCCATACCAATTTAAAGACCCACTAACCTTATACAGTTTGTCTTTTTCTCAGATGCTTGGGAACACTTATTGTATGTCTGCTACAGTAGTCATTCTAACTCTGGATTCTCCTACTTTAATTTGCATTTTCTGATGGTTAGGCATGCTGAACACATTTTCACGTATCTATAGGCCATTCATTTGTCTCTCTTGAGTAATGTCTGTTCAGATGACAGGATAATGTTTGAATCAAGAGTCTTGTTAATTGTTCAGGTTCCTTGTATTTGTAAGATGCTAATCTCATGTTAGAAATGTTGCTTTCAATACTGTCTCCCATACTCTAGTTATTTCTTGGCTCTGTTGACCATTTTCTTTGTTGTTCAGAGTCTTGGTTTTGTACAATTCCATTGTTCAATGGTTGCTTTTGATGCCTATATTTCTGTCATTTCCAAGACTGTTGGCAGAAAGTTCCTCTCATGTTTGTTTCTCCTACTAGTTTAGCGGCTTTAGGACTGATATTTGTATAGAATATATTTGGGGTTCTTTTTAAAATAAATTCTGCATGATAGATTCCTTATTTCCCTCTTCTGCGTGTGTATATCTAGTGTAAACATTTGTTGAATAAATGATCTTTTCTCCATGAGTTCCAATGTTTATAGAAAATAATTGATATAAAATGTATTCAAGTTTTCTTGAGCTCTCCATTCTGTCCATTTTTTTCTAGGTCTTGAGAGTAAGCTTGATCGTGTTAGGTTAATTTTTACGTTCATATAGTTTTACGTATTTAACTTTATTTGTAAGTGTATATAAAACATATTCTTCAATTAAGAAGTTGATGCCTACAGCTTTCTTCTTGTTTAAAACAGCTTTGGCTCTTTAGTCTTTCATAGCTCCAATGTGTGATGGTTAGCACTGCCAACTTGACACAACTTAGAGCCACCTGAGGAAAGAGTCTCAATGATGGTTTGTTTACATTGGGTTGGCCTGTGGGGCATGTCATAAGATTGTCTTAGTTAATGGATGTGAGAAGACATAGTCTACTTTGGGCAGCACCACACCCTATGCCTGAACTGTACAGAAGTGTAGAAGTCAAGCTGAGCACAAGCTAGCTACAGTCACACATGCATTTACTTCTCCCTGTTCTTAACTATGAGATGTTGCATGCACATGGCATTCAGACTTCCATGCTATATGGGAGTGTAACCTGGGATAGTAAGTCACATAAAACCTTCCTCCAAGCTGCTTTCTGTCAGGGTGTTATATCACAGTAACAGAAATAAAGCTAGAACATACATAGATTTTAGGATTTCTTTTCTGTTTTGTTCAAATGTCATCAGAATTCCGATGGACTTTGCAGTAAGTTTTTAGAGTACTTCAGCAAGGCCGTGGTGTCAATCTGAAATATCCTCCAAAGACGCCTGTGCTCACAACTTGGTAGAGCACTTGATGATATTAGCAGGAGATGGGAAGTTTAAGGAGTTGCTAGAAGGAGATGCTCTGTCATTGATGGCGTCCTTCTCACAGGGGTTTGTGAGACTGTGGTTTCTTCTCTCCAAATCTTCAGACATTAGGTGGAGACTTTAGTCTGTCACATGCTTTTGTCCTCATTTATTGCCTAGCTACAAATAAGCTTGAAGGAGAAAGGGAACTTCCAACCCTGGAAGCCAAAATAACCCTGTTCTCTAGAGTTGATAATCTCAAGTATTTATCCTAGTAACAGAAACCCAGCAAACAGAGATGGGATCAATAACTCTAACAAACATGAATTATTCAGCAAGTGGGGACTATTTTCACTTTCCCGTATCTACTCAACTTTCTTCATCATTATCCATGTTTGAAAGTTTGCAATGTATAACTTGTCCATTTCTTTAGTTAAATTTATTTCTAAGTGTTTATCTTCTGGTAAAAGATTTTATTTAATTTCTTCTTCAGATAATGTTGTTTAGTATATATACTTGGAACTGATTTATATGTTGTTCTTTATATCTAGCAATTCTTGTGAGTTTCATTCATGTGTAAGTTCAAGCATTCTTAGTGGAGTCTAGGATTTTTAAGAGTATGGTGGAGTCCTGGGAGATGACTCAGTAAAGAACCCCTCACACAACCATGAGGACCTGAGATTAGATGCCCAGCATTCAAGTCAAAAGCTGAGGGTGCTGGCACAAGGCTATAATCCCAGCAAAGGAGATGTTGAGACTGGAGAGTCTCTAGGGCTCACTGACCAGCTGTTCTAGCCAAATAATTAAGCTGCAAGTTCAGTGAAAAACTTTATCTCAAAAACTATGTTGGGGGCTTAAGAGATGTTGGCTTAGCATTCCTCTCTCATGGAATATCACTCTGTTCCTAGCCCTCACATCAGGCATCTTACAGCTGTCTGTTACTCCAGCTCAGCAGATAGTCTTCTGGCTTCCACAAGTACTGTACTCACATGCGCATAACTATATACACTAACGTGATTAATTTTTAAAAATGAAATCTTTATTAAAATGTGGAAATCAGTAGCAGAATATGCCTGACTTCCACCTGTGGCCTTCACATACATATTCACACACATACCCTGCTGAATATGAACATGTAAAACTGTGTTGTCTTCATTAGGGTTTTATTGCTGTGAAGAGACATCATGACCAAAGCAACTCTTATAAAAGGTAATATTTAATTGTGATTGACTTGCAATTTTAGAGGTTCAGTCTATTATCATTACAGCAGAAAAGCATGGTAGTATTCAAGCAAACATGGTGCGGGAGGAGCTGAGAGCTCCATATCTCGATCTGCAGGCAGCAGAAAGAGACTGTGTGCCACACTAGGTGTAGTTCCAACATTTATGACATCAAAGCCTGCCTCCACAGTGACACATCTCCTTCAATAAGACCACACCCACTCCACACCTCCTAATAGTGCTATTTCCCATGAGGGAAACATTTAAATATGTGAGTCGATGGGGGCCATACTTGTTCAAGCCACCACATATGCATATACCACATACACACAACTGAGCAATCAAACAACACATATCTATCATGGTGTCATTTCAGTAGAGAAACAGTACTTCTTCCTTTCTGATTTGGATTCCTACATTCCTTTTCCTTCCCTTATTTCTCTGGCTAAGATTTCTAACACCATGTTGAACAGAGTTGATAAGAGTGAACATTCTTGTCTAATACTTGAACTTTAAAGAAAAGTTTCAGTTTGTCACTTCTGAGTGCAATGTTATTTACAGTTTTTTCTATATCTATTTGTTGAGAATTTCAGTAAAAAAGGAATTTGAGTTTTGTCAAGAGTTTTCATTATATATTGATATGATGGTCTGACCTTTATCCTTTCCTCTTTGAATGAATCTAATGCATTACATTTTTATCTGAGTACTTGGAAACTGTGCACTGTCCCAATCAAGTCCACTTAATCATGTAGCATGTTCCTGCAGAGGTGCCATGACGTTTCAAATGCTAGTGCCTTACTGATGGATTTTGCATGTGTATTCATCTGGGATATTTGTCTGTAATCTCCTTACAATGGATGTCCTTGCCTGGCCTTGGAATCAAAGTAATACTGGACTCATAAATTGTATTTGGAGGTATTCCTTTGGCTTAAAATTATGGAAAAGCTTAAGGGGCACAAAGCAATTCTTCTTTAATGTTTGATAGACTTCAACAGCAACCTTGTGTCCTGAGCTTCGCTTTGTTGGGAATTTTTGATTCCTGATTCAGTCTCCTTACTGGTGACTGATATCTTTAACATTTCCTTTAACTCATCTCTCAAATCTTATGCTTTTAAGAATTCATTCACATCTAGGCTATTGGAATTGTTGGCATATAATTATGTTAGCCCGTATTTATCACTTGTACTGCTGCAAAATCACTTGACACATTTTTACTCTCATTTGTAATTTTTCTCTTTTCAAGTGAAGACTCATAATAAATTTTATTAAAAGTAGCTGCTGCTTGTGTTTTCTGTATAACTTATCCACGTGTTGATATTATTTTCTTCCTCATGCTGACTTCAGACTTAATTTATTCTTACCGTACTCTTAGGAGTAACAGTAAGACATAGGTGCTAACACTATGCTTGTTTGGATTGTTTCCTAAGTACCCTGAAGTTTTGGTTTCCCTGAGAGTTCCATTTACATGGGTCCAAAGATATTTTTTATTTCCCCTTTGATTTAATCTTTCCCCTAGTGAGTGGGTTTTTTTTTTTCGAGAGCATGTAATTGAATTTCCAAATATTTGTGAATTTTCTCAAGTGTCTATTGATTTCTATTTTATATTATTGTAGTTGGAAAATTTGTGGTTATGATTTCAGTTTTCTTAAATTTCTTGAGAAGCTTCTTTGACTTATATGATCTGTCTTGGAGCAGGCTCTACACTCATTTGGTAAAAATGTGTATTTTACTACTTTGGGGTGAAGTTCTGTTCAGTCTGCTTTTCACGTTGATTGTCTGTTTCCATGACTGGCCAACTTTGAAAGTGTTGTAGCCAGGCTCTGTTTGAACTGCTTTTTTTGCCTTGCTTCATATCTTTTGATATTTGCTTTTTCCGTACATTTTTTTCAAATCCTTCCTTTTTGACAAGTATGTACTCTTAAAGTTAAACAAAACTCTAATAGATACCATATCATTGGATACAATCTTTACTACCCAACTAGTCATGGTGGTTTTGATTTGGGAAATTAATTCAATATGTATGTAATAATTATTTATACATGAGTTGTTATTTCTTGTTTGCTAAATATTTGTTCCTTTGTTTCTTTTCTGATGCCTTTAAAAATTATATGGTTTTATTATTTTTATAATAGTGTGCTCAAATTCCTTCTCTCTTTGTTTTATCTGTCTCCTACATATCTTTATTTTTGTTTGCTAGGAGGCTGACCTGAAGAACCCATAGTCTATTTTTAAATGAAAAAATTTAACTTCAATCATATGCAAAAGCTCAATGCTGCTAATTCCTGCTCCTGCATACCCCTGTGTGATTGTTGTCACAGCTACAACACTTAAAACTATGCACCTAGTAGCAAAAGTATACTTACAATGTTGTACTGTTGATTTCATTACCTTTTAAATTCTGTAATGACATTTTAAATGATTTGGCACAAACACAATAGTATTTATCTATAATTCTATATATTTAGAAGTACTATGATTTCTATGTTTATGTAATTATCAGTTTTTCATTTGTAAGAGTTACCTTTAACATTTCTACTGTGGTAGGTGTAGTAGCAATAGCTTCTCACTTCTTTTTTTTTGCCTAGAAATGTCTTTATTTCTGCATTTTGATGGGCAGCTGTTATATAACCTTTTGATATCAATATTTCTTAGTATCTTTAATCTATCACCTTGTCTACTCTGGGCCAGTGGAGAGTCTTATACAAGGCTGTTTTCTTCTTTTGCTTCTCCTTTTCCCATTTCTTTTTCCATCACTTTATTTTTGTTTTGTCTTTTTGTTGCTGACACAGGGCCTCCCTCCTTTCACCCATTCTGGTTTTGAACTCATGATCCTTCTGCCTCTTTTCCCAAGTGCTAAGATTACATCTATGAATGTTATGCCCAGAAAGCATTGCTTTCTTAAATAGGGTATTTAAATTTTTAAATTTTTATTTATGTGTGTCTTTGTGTGAATACACCCATGTGTTCAGGTGCCTGAGATAGTAGAAGAGGATGCAGAATCTCCTGAAGTTGGAGTTATAGGTGGTTGGGAGGTACCCAGTGTGGGTGCTGGGAACCAAACTCAGATCCTCTGTAAATGCAGCAAATACTTGTAATGAACGAGCCATCTCTCCATCCCTTTAAGTAAGTATTAAAGAATGCTCCTCACTCTGTGGCTTCTGTGCCCAGGGGAGCAGGGGAGTTCTCTTGGTGCTATCCTACTATTTCCTTAGTTTTTCATCTTTTTTGTCCTTGTTTTTCTCTTAGTTTCTTCACTTTTCTTAAGTTTGGTGGTTTGTTTTGCTGCTTTGACAAAATCTACTGTTGAGTCCATCCAGAGAAAAGCCTCATTTCAATTATTTTGTTTTTCATCTTCAAAATGTTAGTATGAACTTTAAAAAATATACACATATATATCATTCATCATGATATACTATGATTTTGTCTTGTCTGTATTTTCATAACTCACTAGGCATCTTCAAGATGATTATTTTGAATTCTCTAGCAGCCCAACTTTTTCTGTCAGGGTGCTTCTTGGAAATTTGCTTTTCGGTCAATTGTATCATATTTTCTTGATTCTTAATGTTCTCTGTATTTTTGTGCTATTGTCTTCATATTTGATCAGTGATCTTTTCCAAATATTATGGAGGTGTCTTGACTTGGACACATATACTGCCCCAGCAGTAGTTAATCTGTGCCTATGTAAGACCATCCTGTTAGGGAGCACTGTGAGGTTGGAAGACAGCTTCCTTAACTTTCTTCAGTTCCTCCTGGGGGAATCTTTCAGTTGTCTCTGCAGTTTTTAACCTGTTTCACAGAGCCACTATGAGGGGATGCATGCCTCTTTTCCCTGTATATTTTTACAAGTTACTTTGGCTATTAGCATACTATGTGCCTGAGCCGAAACTGGCCCCCAAGAGGGGACCAGAGTATAAGGTTCCTTTTGCAGCCTTCCTTCCCTTCTGGAGGAAAACCTCTTCTCATCCAGTTTCCCCTGTGTTGGAGAGCAATGTTGAGAAAAGTGGGTTCTTTCCTAGTCTTGTTTCCCTTCCTTGTTGCTCAGAACAATGGATCCCACGAGTTGCTTAGGACACAGTGTGAAGAAACATGGAGTTAGCTTCAAGGAAGGCAGGGGCCAGACATCCAGTGCACACCCTGGTCTTTCTTTCCTGTTCTATGGTAAATTACAGGGTTGGACATTCTGCTCAGTACTAGATTCTGAACTAACAGAGTGGAATTGTTCTTACCCGGGTAAGGTGACTGCTATCTGTTGCACTCTTCTGGATGAATCTACTTAGCTGAATTGTGAATTTTTCCAAAGATATTTGATATTATTATCTTGGTTTTGGAGGATCAATAACTATGCTTTCCTTTTGTGTCATCTGACTCATTTAATTAATTTTGAGGTATTTTATAGAACTTACTTGCCTCCCATCTCCTCCCTCCTCCTTTGAACAGAATCTCATCTTCATTTTCCTTAGCATTGTTCTTTCCCATTTCTTTCCATTTTTTTTGTAACTTTCTGAAATTTCTTACCAGCATCAAAGTCATGTGCTTTAGCACCAAGCTTACAGTAAGATCCCCAAATGCTTTAAAGACTTCCCCATGGTGGATTAAAGTCAATGTGAGATCAGGGATTAGTAACAAATTATCTCAGCATCCAAATGATTTACCTTTCCATTGTTTGGGCTTGCTTATTGCCTTACTTATTTAAAGATGGAAGATGAGAAGGAAAATGTTAAATTGTTATGGGTAAGAAGATTCCTAGCCATAAAAAGCCATTAATCCCATATCATTAAATCATGGCACAGCAGTAGATGAACATGTTACCAGGTATAAGGTTTGCTCAGGAGTCAAAGTTACATTTAAGGCTGACCAGTTTCACACTCTCAAAGTATGATTATATGAAAGTAAAAGCAAATACAAGTACATATCAAAAGAAAGTTTAAAATTCTGACCATTAAAAGAATAAAAATACCAAGATTGGATTTTAGCATCCATTTTATCAACCAAACCACTTTCTCTTGCATCTTTGAAAGTTTAAAAATGTCTGGGGAATGCAACCAAAGAGTTACGTTAATCATTTCTGGTTGACAATACTCAGTAGAACTATAGCTAGATGTATCTACTTTGGTCCAATATTCTTGGGACTGGGCATGAGAATCTTTAGAATGGGTCTGACTCTAGAAAGAAGCAGAAGCAGGCATTGCAGAGCTGGGATCCAGTTGGCTCATGGACCCAAACTAAGAGCTACGTGTTTGAATGGAATTACTTAGATCTTTTTAGAAGGCTGGCCAATGCTTTTATTCCTCGAAGCAGAGGGAAGTAAAGTATAAAATAGTCTACAGGCTTTTTTTTTTCCAAAACAAAATCCTTAAAGGAAATTGGTTTCACAAGTTATTATTCAGATTTTGAAATGCATTTTCTATGTGACAACTATTTTGTAATTCATGAAAATAAAACCATATCTTTCCAAAGGAACTGAATGCATATTGTATCATCCAATTTTATAAATTAGTAGAAATGGAACTCATTTAACTTTGTAAGTAATTTGACCATTGCACCACAGAAGTTCATGTAGACACAGTTCCTTTGGCCTCAATTGCTACTATCTTCCTTTTATATAACAGACTGAAACCAAATAGGAACTTGATAACACGAAGAAGATTCATTTCTGTACTAGCACTGAAAGAATGCTAAATGCGTGTACATGTCAATTGTTGTAAATGGGATATGTATGAAAATAAATAAAAGCAAGCTTGTGCTAAAATTTTCATAATAAATAAGTACATGGTGGAAGGACATGCAGAGACATGTAAGATTAGATGTACACATGTAGAAATGTATGCAGCAATGGATGTATATGTATAGAGATATATGTAGGAGTGGATGTGTACATATAGATATGTGAAGGAGTGAATGTGTACACGTAGAGATGTATGCAGAAGTAGACTGTACATAGATATGTTCAGGAGTAGATGTAGTCATGTAGAGATGTATGCAGGACTTGATGTATGCATGAAGAGACCTGTGCAGGAAAAGATGTGTACATATAGAGATATGTACAAGAGTAAATGTGGTCATGTAGAGATGTATGTAGGAGTAGATATGTACATATAGAGGTATTTGCAGAGTGTCTATGTTCTATCTCCTACGGAAGGACTTCCTTTGTCTGCATGACTACTGTCTATTTAATGAGTCCTCGCTCTGACTTTTAGTTTAGCTTATGACCACTCGAATCTCTGAAGACAAAACACCACTATGTGTCACCCTGAATCCTGCAGTGTCATAGTTGTCCCTGTGCTATGTGGCTCACAGCAAAGCATGGACATATCATGACTGATGTAAAGGGAAAGGACGGACACAGGGACATGGAACCGCATGGGCAGGCAGACCATTCACAGAATGGGCTCTCATGGAGAAGAAAATTCACCTTCCTTGTATTTGTTGGTGTGGAATGCGAGGCCTGGCACTGTGAGTTGTGAGGTCACAGGGCTATTTAGAACCCATGAAGGGTTCTTTGTAAACCCTAGGGAGGATGGAGATGTGTGCACACATGCAAGAAGAAAGACTTAGAGGAATGTTTTATTTAAAATAGAAGTAATGATTGTCTTAAACCTTAGAAGGAATTTATCTCTAGGCATTTAAATAGAACCATATAAATATTATTAATTAGGTCATTGCTCAAATTCTTATAGTTTTATTTCAGTTTTTTCACTGAGATTCTAGAAATATGAATGTCATATGTAAATTTCTATGCTGT